>CAUJRU010001908.1:0-104970 GCA_963277665.1 Viscum album | reverse complement strand
AAAATTAAATTTATTCCAATTAAATTTATTTTATTATACATAATATATTATAAATAATTCTACTTTGGATAAAATTTATAATAAAATGGTAATTTTTATATTGTTGAAAGAAAAATATAGTTTCAATAAAAATTAGTATTTTCCCTATTCTCTGAAAAAAAATATTTTTAGAATAATTCGAATATTTCATCCTATTTTTTGATATATATTGTTGTTTCAAAATTTTATTATTTTTATAATGTAAAATTTATATACATTATATAATTTATTTATATTTTATTCTTAAAAATTTCAATTTTCAGGAATATGTATTTCTGAAACATATAAATATTTTTATGAATGCTGATTACATAATTATAGCAATTAATAGTTTTTATTGAGTATTGAATTTATATATATTTCATAAATTATTCAAAAATATTCATAGACACCTATTTAATGTCTTGGATATAATATATATGTTTAATAACTATTTTGTGGTTCATGAAGCTCAACATTGCAGGTTGTATATTTTATAGAATATAGTCATGTTTTAAAATATTAGGGTGGAATACAACAACCAATTTGAAGGAGGTTTAATTTATTTAAAAAATATACAAGAAAATCATTGTTAGAAATTATATTCAAATATTTGTGTTGCTTGTCATCTATAATATTGAAGGTGATGTTCCAATTTTAAAATCTAGGGGTTATAAAAAATATTGTATGGTTTAATTATAATTAATATAAATGATAAATAATATATATATATATATATATATTATAGAAATTTTAGATCTAATGATAACAAGGATGTGACTGTTTCATTAGAATGTTATTTATTAGAAAAATTAACAAAGATTGTGAATGTAAATAGGTTCCTTGGACAAATTGAGGATAAATCATATAATGTGATCATAAAGATGGTTTCAATACAATTTACCCTCCTTGAATAACATGGAAAATTAATGTCTAATATCTCATGGGGAATATAAATTCAATAAAACATCATTAAACGTTTTTTTTGAAAAAACAACCATTTTTAAAGTGAATATATTATACAAAAAAAATATTCAAAAAAGATTTTGATTTTTTTCTAAAGAAAATAGGAAATTATAAAATATTATTTATAACATTGATTTTCCATAATGATGTGAAATTCCATACATGTTGTACATGTTAATATAATGATCGCTTTAATATTTTTCATAAAATCCAAAAATTCCATGTTTAAAAATGATCAAAAGATTCCTTTCAAACCATTCCGTAAAATGTAAAACATGGGTAAAAATATATTTCATAAAAAATTTGTATAATTTTAAAAACATTTTTGAAATCATTAATAAAAATTATTTCCTTAGAGGAAAAATGAATTTTGAATGATGAGAGAAATAATGATGTATTTTCATTTAAAATATTCCAATTTATTTAAAGTAAAAATGAGTGGAAGAATGGTAATTTTTTTAACAAAATTTATGAAAAAAAGAGAGGAGTAAAATTAACAGGGTTTAGAGGTAAATTTTCAAATATTTGTTTCAATAGAAATTAAATACAAAAAATTAAAATTAAAATTATATCACGAAATAAGGCATTGAAATGATCATAACATTGAAGGGATATTTATCCAATGAATCAATTTTTTGAATCAAATTTCAATCCACATAAAAAAAATCTAAATACTACATAAATTATTCAAAATTCATTACACATAGAATCTTATAATATCAAATATAATGAAGAAGTAATATAATGTATTGAAATTAATAGTATTTATGAATAATTTTCCACGTGGTAATATTTAATTCAAATCCCCTTGAATTATATAATTCAATATGAATCATAACAAAGCTTGAAATATTTTGGGGTCATGATAATTCTTGTCAATAGTAAAATATATAACCCATGTGAAGGAAATTAGGTGAATCACTTTACAATATGACATAATTAAGAAAAATAGAGATGATGTCACATACCTCACACATAATTTTAATTTAAAATAATTTAACCCCATAAAAAATGGTTATATTAATTATATTAGTTTATAAAATAACCATATTCGTGTATATTTTTTCTTATATTTTCATATTATAAAATTGTACCACATGTTTGTTATTTATATTTTATTATATTCATTGTTTCTAGTATTGATATCCATGTTTTCATATGCATCTTTTTTCATGAATGTTCTAGTTATTGTGAATTGGATATAGGTCCATCATCTACTTAATGATAATGATGTAATTAATATCATATTTCTTAATCCAATAATTTTTTGAATCATTTTTGAAGGATTGAGATGAAAAATGATTGCATCGTTACAAGGTGATGGTAGGTTGTATGTATGAAAAAATATATAATTATATTAATGAGTGAAAGTGTATGGAAATGTATGGTATATTAATTTTATAGAGTCATTAACATGTCATATATATCACATGTATTCATTAAATTATCATTATTACCTTTTATGTAAATTATAATTAAAAAATAACATCTCTTCATGAGGTGATACTCTTCCATTCATAAGAGCGATGTTATCATATTTTAAATGACATGTAAAGTAAAATGGTATATTTGATATTATTATTTAAAAAGTATAACAATATAATAAATATTATAAATGTAAATTAAATTCATCAGTATATACACTATTGAGATATGTTAATGGAAGAAAATTTAAATGGGTATGTAAGATAGTATTGTCACATAAACATGTTAGAACTTTTTGTTTCCCATTTTATGGAGAAGGATTTTGTTAAATATTAGTCTATAAAAATAACAATAACTCACTAAATGAGAGACTATTTTTATACAATTAAGTTCTCATAGGGAAATTTCATTTGGATCACCTATTATGGATGTAATTTCCTAGAATTTATCCATGGTTCGACCATATATTTAGTATAACTTCCATAGTTTGGCCATAATTATGATATATAATGGCACAAAGTATGTATTAGTGGTTTTAGGGTCTTAATCAAATCCCAAATCCCTAAAATGTGAAGAAACATACAAGGCCACATGGTTGGTAGACTCTATGGCACCAAACATGTACATTTTATCTAATGGTATTGCATCAGATTGTGGGGGATGGGGTCTACAAGGTTTTCCATCAACCATGTGACCTTTTCCACATGTCCGTTCACAATTACAAACCAATTGGAATGTTTCCTTCCGAATGGCTGTGGAATGATTTGGCCAACAGTGCGACCAAATTGTGAGCACCTAAATGTGTGCTAGAATTTACATTTGTACCTCATAAATGTTATTAATCACAAACCATTTTCCTTCCTTACTTCCCTAGAAAATGTGAGATCCTCCCTATCATGCAATGTCTTATTCTCCTCTCACTGGTTTTGTGTTATCATGTCTATCGGGAAGCCAAATTTAACCTAAATAGATCCTCCAAAAAGCTATAGGTAGAGTATTGAATCCTCTCCATTCTATTTATATAATCTCTTCCAATATATGTATTTTATTCGGTCAAATATCATTTTTCATATTTTTAGGGAATTTGATGATTTCTCAAGTAACAATCATTATATATCAATTCAAGTGCTAAAGTTTAAAGATGAAATCAATACAGGGCTATGTTGGGTGGTTTATTTTCTTTCCCCATGTACCATTTCAAATTATAATATATGATGTTTTTCAGTGATAAAAACCTCTCTAGTGAGGTAACTTTGTGGCTAATCAAATTAAATTAAAGCCTTACCTTTCCAAATGAGAGCCTACCATGTATAATATAAACACCATGGGTTGACCTCAATGTATTATTCCACCCCAATGAGTGCCCCCCCCCCTTTGAGTCATAATTTTATTTTTCATATATTATTTATATATCCTTGACGGTGTTGTAATAAAATCGGATCCTTGGTTCAGTAAATTAAATTTATTAAATAGGATTAACATGTTCTGAAGAAATATTTCATATTCTTGTTTCCCTTACATCTTATTACACACATGAACCACTTTAATTGGTTGAAATTTCCCATTTTTTATACGTGTTATCTATAAATTTATTAATTAAATTTGTTCTCCTTAGCTCCGAGGATGATGCAAGATGTTTCGAAATAAGGACCCCTTGAATGCTCTCATCGTGACATAGTTTTATTTTATTATTTATTTTGAAACACATATAGGGAATTACTATATATGTCTAGGACATGCTCATTTAGTGTTATTCATTTTTATCTTCATACAAGTGACATCAGTTCCCTATGTGAAACCTCGTGGGGAGTCTCTGATATGAGTTTTTTGTAATACATCATGATTGAGAATTTGGCCCATATTTGTGATAAAAATGCTGGATATAGAGGTTATTTCTCGCTATCATCACACTATTCTAGAAGTTAAAACAATAATATTAATCTCATGTTATGTTGGATGGACTACGTTGGCATTGGAATTATATTGATCCCCTATAAAGATAAATGGAATTATATTAAAATTATCATGAATTGTTTAAGGGTGACTAATAATAATTTACAATGAGGATAATTAAATTTAAAAGTAAATATACATCTTCTAAATGATTAATGAACCTTTGATTTTACAACTTCCAGATTGCGTCCTTAAATACAAATCACAAGCTTGTGGGTAGTCCATTCCTTAATACATTATTTTTCTCACATTAATTGTGAAGGATCCCTTAGTTCATGAATAAGAGATTTGGATGAAGAAGCTAAAATTGTATGGGCATCACTTGTGGAACAATAAGGCCCAACCATAAAAATTACATAATATTGACTAAATTAAATAATTCAAAATTCATTATATTTTAAGGTTTAGTTTTTTATAGAATTAGTTCATAACTAAACAAAAAAACGGAAATTTATACAATGTGGATACTACTAAATAGTACCAATTTCTTCCATGATATAAAACATTTTTTAAAATAAACATGATTTCTTTTCATGATTAAAATTTTTCATTATTTCTTAAATTCCCTAACCCATCCTTTTAACCTGTGGAAAATAATTAAAACACATGGCATGGGCATAAAAATATTTGTAATGTATATAACATAAGGAAATAAAAGTGTTATTCATTTAATAATTAGAAACCAATGAAATCATACATTTCACGAATAAAACATATATTATTTAACATAGTTCCTGAAATCATACGATTCCTTAAAAATTCATGGAAATCATAATTCAAAAAGGTATCTACTGGTATTCATATCATTCTTACATTTAAACTTTCACATCTACATAGGGAGTAACCTTCATGGTTACGTTTGAAATACCCATCACAGTATATTCCATAAATCACTAAGGAGAAACCTTAATATTTTCCCCCAAATCATTACCCAATGAATTAGAGCTATCACGAGATCACTCATCCATGTTTTATCATGAAATAACCCATATACAAAAACCATGCACAAGAACCGTAACATAATCCTGACATATGAAAAAATAATAAAAGAAAAATAAATTTCCACGTTATAATCAAAGAGAAAATTTCCATATATTTAAATAATTAATACATTATGAAAAAAACATTGTACTAGAATTCATGAAAATGGACTATGTTAATTAATTTTTTAAAAAGAAATACGGATTGTAGAAGAGGAAAAATATCAAATAATGGTTTCAATGGTATAAAAATTGGTTGTTTCTGCATATGCTAAAAAACATTCATTTTTTCATTTATTTATAATTTTCATAGGAAAATATTCCTTCTGAATACTATTGGATGAAATTAAATGTTATAGTGTTTTATTATACACCATATAAAAGAAAGTGGTGTATAATATATAATTATTCCACAATGAAATGAGATTGAGATTAAGTCCCTTACAATGAGTTTGACTTGTCACGTACAATTGTTATTTTACTGAATAATAAAATTGGGTAAATAAGTACAATTTTGAAAATAATTTTAATGTTTTTAATTTCTATTATATCTCTTTTAACCGTGTTATAAACATTACATAATCATTTAATTTCGTATTTGATGTTTTCTAGATATTCAGCACTTAAGTAAAAAAATGAATATGGTTTTTATGACACTGTTATATGTGGTCATAAGTCCATCATCTGCAAAATAGTATTCCGGACATAATCATCTATTTTATAAAATAATCTTACTTTTTAAAACAAACCATTTATAATGTTCAAGAAAAATGAACAATATTATATTCATGGACATAGTGGGCTTTACTTATGCTTGAATAAAATTTTCATCTTTCAAAAATAATGTTAAAAATATGTTACTTAATATTTTTTATTTATAGAGTTATCAGATTATTAACAGTATCATAATAATAATTTAAATATGTTTATATATATAATACATGTGATGTGGTGAATAAAAACGATTTACATCGCTTGGTGGACATGATAGTTCACACGTATGCACATACGACATTTTTATTTTTATGTGAATAGAAGGTAAGACCCTAATTGAAATATTATTTTTCTAAGAAGATAAATATTTCATTAATATGAAATATGATTATTATTTCCTTCATTTTAACTATTATTTATAGAATACAATTGAAAATGAACTAAATTGGTTCCTTGACGTGATAATCCACACGTATGTTGAAATTATTAATTCCATTCCCATTTAATGGTAGTGGAGCTGTATTTAGGGGATGATATTAACTTAATAATATCTAAATATATTTAAAACACTGGATTCTTTATTTGATCATAAAATAGGAATATTTAAATAAGAGGTAGAAAAATAAAATAGAAACTCTAAAAAACGATACATCATTTTTTGTTGATAACCTTTATAAAACGGCCTAACACCAATATGAATGGTGTACTGTATGAAGTAAGGCCTCCAGAATGTGGGGCTAGATTCTAGGAAGGGGTTTTAATTGATATTGGATTATCTAAAAAGCTATGGATGTTTGAGTATAACAGAACAAAGGGTACCTTTTTATAGGAGATGAGAGGGGCACCCTTGGAAACTCATAAATTATTAATTTAATATAAATATATTTCATAATTTAAATTGCAAAAACATGAGTTATGTCTAAAATATGATGAGCAACGTTCTAAATCCTATCATCCAAAAAAAAATTAGAAATGGGTTGATTTTATTTTAAACTGTATCATTTATGTTTAACATTAATTTTTCCCTTTTAATTTTAATTGTGGTAACCTCATATTAATTATAAAGAGGCTATTAATTTTACTCATATGGGGTAAATATACCATAATTATATAATTAATTATATTTTATGCATTATAATAGTAAATTTATAATTTGAAAATATTTTTAATATTTTTGAATAATTTAAAATTTTACTATTTTTATAAAACCGCAATTATTATAATTTCTAGAATATTCATTTTATTGAATTTAAATAAAATATTAATAGAGAGAATGTAATAATAAAAAATTTATTAGAAATATAATATTTTTTATGCACATATAAATATTACATATGACATAAATAATGTATAATAGTATTTATTTTTATATTTATATTATCATGTATTTGATTCCATCATTAATAAAGCAATCATTGCATCGTCATTATGTCATATTTAAATTTAATTATTTAATATCTATAAAATTGAAAAAAATAAAAATGACATGGGAAATAATTTTATCTTTATAATGAATATTTATAATTGAAGATTTCACATATATAAACTCATATTAAAAAAAATTCAGTATGAAGATATATGTTTATAATATATTTTCATTTACTTTAAATTAAAAAATATTTGTGTTATAGTCACACCCATGTGGATTCAAAGGACAAATATTCATCCCAAAGGTTTTCTTGGTCGGCCATATATTGTCCAAAAGTATTAGAACACGTGTTAGGGTAGTTTGAATTAATTATAATATTATTTTTACCCATATTTAACTAATTTACCGTTTAACTGTGGTAAATAAAAAATAACTAATAATGGTACTATTCATAATGAAAGAAAATATAAGAATCATACTTATATAATTTATATAAAATGATTAAAAATAAGGAATAATTTTATAAATAATTAAAACATAGAAGTTGTAGTAATTATTTTAAAATTAAACCCAGTTGTCAAAATAAGAAAATATGTTTTTAAAATTAAAACCAATCAATATATTGACATTCATTTGTATCTCATTTTAATGTGGAATTACATCCAATTTCCATAATTTGATTTAATGGTAAAAACATATTCCAATTTCAAATTATAACCAATTATATAGATTATTAATCAATATAAATAACCTAGAAAAAATATGTTTTGAATTAAAATATAGTATCTGTTACTATTCATTCAAATATGAATTTTATTATAAAAAACCAAAATTTCAACCGTAGTAAATTTTTATGTCCCTATTAAAAATAATAAATCCATTTTGTCGAATATAATTTATTAAATTTTCAATAACTATATTTAAATTGGGTTTCCATCAAAAGGAAGTAAAAAATTCCATTTTTGAAATATAATTTTTTCTGCTTAAAATTTATTTTGTTATTATATCATGATTATAAATCATATAATATGAATTTTAAAAATCACATTGATTTGATATTTCAATAATATAATCCCACATGTGTGATGTGATTTTATAAAAATAATTATTCTCATTTAAATAGGTTTTTAAAAAAATACATCACTTATATTCAATTGGTTTTTATTCTAGTTAATAATAAATTTGGTAACAAATAATTCATTATATAAACATGTTTAATCAATATTTTTATAATTTGGTTAATCCCATTCATTCCCACCATTATAATGGTTATGTAATAAATACCCTAATGATATTATATTGTTCATTTAAGCTAATATTAGAAGTTTATGTATGTCATAGAACATAGGGATTCATTTTATAAAACACAGGATGTTACGTTCACCTTATTTAATAAATTATATTGTCTCAATTTTAATTTGGGATCAGCAACTAGGATAATAATTTTTAAAATACCTTTATTGAAATCCCACATCCGAAAAGGGTTAATAAAACTACTACATTAATATAAATAATTAAAAGTAAAAAAGGAATCCTAATATAACACATGCTATTATTCCATGTTAGAAAACATGGATATGGAAGAAAAAATAAGTTTCACATTCTGATGGAGTGTGATACAAAACTTTTTTAGGATAATGTTAACAATCTGAATACTGAAAACTTGTGATGCGTTAAACGGTCAATGATTCTAATTATAAAATTAAATGGATAATGTTTTTTAAGACCATTTTTTAAATTAAAGGAATTTATTTATAATCATGACTACGAACATAAGGAAACATACTTAATTTTGAAGTATTGATTCATCATTTAACAAATTTCTATAGTAAAATCAGTTTTACTATAAATGATGATTATTCATGATGACTTGGCCACACCTAAAGCACTACAATAAAATTATATAGAATCACATAATCCTCAAAAGATTAACTATCAATTAATTCTATCTTGAAATAATAAACTAAACAAAAAATGGTTAGGATTAATATAAATAATTCCTCCAAAATAATAAACCATTTAATGAAGAAAAAATACATTCAATCACCAAAACTCAATAGTAATATACAAATCTTAAAAAATACCATTTGATAAATAATTGTTCTTAAAATTAATAAAAAATAATCAAAACTAATATAGAATCCCAACATTGAGATGGATTTTATCACATAGTCTTGATATATAAATTTTAGCATTTATATCCAAATAATATCAACCACTCTTAATGTCTCATACCAAATTTTTTTTAACCTAACTGCATTTTCTCTAACATATGTTTATCACATCATCAAATAAAAAAATTCTTATATATCCACAATTAAAATCATATAATCTTCCAGAATATAATTCATCCATCAATCCTCAATTAAAATACCATAGGGTTCAATTTTTCTTAATCATATAATGTTTCCAAAATAGTGAATGTATTCCAAAATAACATTTATCATTTAGTCCCGAAATCATTTTCTAATAATAAAGATATTAATTTTATCAAACAAAAATGCCCAAAATAAACTTTTTTTATTCTATCAATTATTTTTACTAAAAAACCTTACTAACCATGGACTTCACAAATGTTTTTGGTAGGTGATAAATCATTATGGCATTACAATTGTGGGTTTGATCCATGGACCTTGTCTGAAGAAATCGGTTTTCACCATTCCTATGAGTTTTCCATTTTTAAAAACAATATAATTCATATAAAAGTTAAAAAATTGAGGTTAAATATAAAAAATTAACCATAACATGTTTTATCCTTAATGGTTGTATTTTACCTCTCATTTTCATCCCAACTCAAAATGACCTAAACATCTTAATTCATGATGTATTATATATTTTAACATATATTTTCATTATTTCACCTCTAAATGATTTAATACAACTATTTAGAAAATAATGATCACCGTACCTTGATCATGGTGTCTATCGGGTTTCATATTCATTTTTTCATGTAGATAAAAGGTCCATGACTTTCAATAATGATTTAGAGATTCTTAAAAATCACTTTATTTGTAAAGACCTATAAATTTCAAGGAATTTTTTTTCATAATTTCTTTGTAATTTTACGAGTCCATAGTTTCTGATGGCACCTGATTCCGAGGCTCGGTGTGCCTGGAATCAATTTCTGTAATTTTTTTCAGGTACGTTCAGTAAACGTACGTGCGGGTTTTTCTAACATTTCAACTGGTGCTCGGAAGTGAAATATGAGGACACCGAGGAAGTCACAGCACTTGTATTCACTTAAGGGGACCTTTACCGCAGTTGTGTTTTTGTGGGTTGAGAGTTAATTTTTGGGAATTTAGAATAAAACAAATAAAATTTTTGGAACACAATTTTATTTATGGAAGTTTGTTAATTCATCTCAAGGGGAGTTAGATATGCGGTCCACACCCACAAAACATCCCATGAGAGGATAATTATGAGGTGGGGCCCACACGAGACTAACCTTTTCATCTCCCCATTCTCCCCCCTAAACTCACTTAAACCCCTTGTTTAATTCTTTACAACTCCCCCCTTTAATTTCTAAACTTTCCACCTTCCACATGGCCATTAATATGACAACACAATGAATTAATTATTTGTACTCCATAAATTAATTAATTACTTGGGGAGGATTTGAATAATTTTGAAGATGCATGGAATGTTTTTTAAAATAGGAGAAAACCTCATTTTAATATTGTCTCAGCAAATATTTGGTGGAACCTCTGGAGAAATAGTAGAACAACGTCCTCTCTCGGCGAAGAACACTCCACAACACGAATAATGCCTTAAGACCCGAAGGACGTGAAGAAAATTCTTCAAAATTCGTCTTCTTCCATGTCAAGGGAGGAGACACTACTACGGGGAACGTTTCCAATGATGATGGCCCTTCCTCTAATGTCAACGTAATCGACACCATTCTTCCGTGACGCTCGACCACCACGACGTTTATTTTCCACAGTTCGACGATGTTCAATTTCTTTTCATTGTAGGGGGATTTTGTATATTTTCATATATGTAATTTATACCCACAAACATAGGATATTGTTTGTTGAATATTTTTTTGAGCCTCTAACGTGGTGGGTACGAGCTAACGAACAAGTTCGAACCCTCCCCTGGTTGTTCGTCTGCGCGCGGATTTACGGGCGACGACGAAACGGGACTGAAACAGAGATTTGGAGATTTCGCAGAAAAGTTCGGTTCCCGAGATGATCATAGGCACAGACGGTTCGCAAAACGGACCACCGGAGTGCGACCGGTGGTCCGCGGAAGCCGGCGGCGGCGGCGTGCCACCGTAACAGGCCGTCGTGGCTGGGTCGCGATGGCAGGTGCAACCGGAACGGTAGAGCCATTCCAGAATTAAAGAGGTGTGGCATTAAGCCACGCCAGCAAACCCCCCCCCCCTCTTGGCCTGCCTGGCCGAGTCGCGGCTAGCCACGGGTCGGGCGATACCAGCCGGGCCGAGCTACGCCCAGCCGGGTCGACCCATGGTGGGTTCGGCTGGGTCGGATCGGGCATGGACCCCCCTTTTGGGACCATTTTTGGTTAATTTCCCATAACATGATCTACGGACCTTCGGTCGATGCACCATTAGTTGTGTAGGAATCCTTGGATTGAGACGGTCGTTTCGGTATATTACACTCATGGTGTCGGCGAAATTTTGGTATGTCCGGGTTGGTTCGAATCCAAAACCAATCGGGCCCTCTGAGCGGAAACACTTATAACTTAAGGACCGGCCATCCGATTGATGTGTCGTAAACTACGTTGGATTCCTTTTTTATGATACGGTTCTTTTGGCATACTCCACTTGAGTTTTGGACGCAATAGGAGTACATTCGAGTTTGTTTTAGCTTAAAACCTAACCGGGCCCCTGGAACGGAAAAAAATAACTCTCAGACTGAACGTCCATTAGACGAACCGTCAGTAGCAATGGTAATCTATTTGAGAAACGGTTCCTATGAGTATACTCCATGGGATTTTGGGGTATAGTTGAGATACAATCGGTTTGGTTCGTACACGAAACCATTCGGGCCCCCGGGACAAAAAGGCCAATAACTCACAGACCGAGCGTCCGATTGACGCGCCGTCTATTGCGTTGAGACTCCTATGATGAGGTGGTCCATTGTGATACTTCTATGTGAGACTTCATGACACTTGTAGTATCGAACAGTAGGTCATGGAGCGGATCCTCCTAGATACAATTAGACAGAGTGCGGAGACCTAGTAGCTGTAGACCTGATGACTGCTTGAAATATTCGACCCGGAGTGATTTGACTAGCCCAGTGGACAGAGCGCCCAGTTTGGCTGCAGACCCACGGCGGACGGAGTGCCTGGTTTGTTAGAAGACCCATAGTACTCGACAAAAGGAGTACCTATGACATCTATTAGGGGGAGCGCCCGGTTTGGCGGCAGACCCACATCGGAGGAGCGCCCAGTTTGGCAGCAGACCCACACTACTCGACAGGAGGAGTACCTCAGCAGTCAAAGGTTACTGAGTAGCACCTCAGAGTCATGACAGGGCCACTTTACTCGATAGAGGAGAAGTTCTCCAGTAGTTCTGTTTTCGACAATTAAAATCTTGGATTGAGATGAGTCAATTACCTTTTTGTGTTCCTCATGATTGAGATGGGTTACTTGATAACTTTGTTATATTTATGGGTATATACCTATGTAAAAGTTATCTGTTGAGATATTTCATTGTGGTTAATCATTGTTTGATTTAGTGAGACCTTGAGGGTATCAGGGTCCCTACTGAGTATCGTTATACTCACCCTACATGGGCTATGACCGCACATCGTTGTATTTGATGCAGATGACAGACAGCGCTGACCGAGGCAGAGTGTATGAGGACTGGATGGTACATGGAGGTGGACACTCGGCATGAAGGCACACGGAGAGGACCGATGGATGCAGAGTGCTGAGGAGGACATCTGTAACTACCCTTCAGGTAGGAACATGGAGGACGATCTAGGAGCTGCTTCACCATTCAGCTGTTTGTCTTTTCAGTTGTACTTTCTTTCAGTTGTAGTTGTACCTATCTTTTGGGCGTTTATTTCCGTCCCCTTTGTACTTTCATCACACTTGTTATATTTCTTTACTTACTGTTTACTTCTTCTTATACGCTGGTTGAGTGTGTTTAAGTTTTATAAAGGCAACACCATCCGTGTTTTTTGGGAGTTATGCCTTTGGTGCTAGTCGCAAACCCCTGGCCTATGGAAGGCGGACTTGGGGTAGTCACGATATGTGCCCTGAAAGACGGGTCATGAAAAATTAGTATCAGAGGAGTTGGTACTACTTTAGAACTCAGTACTCCGATATTTCTTTCTATCAAGCAATAGTGTTAAGGGTACTAAGTGTGGTTTTCATTTCAAGGAGTCCAATGTTGGTGCAGGTGGCCGATGTATACATACACCAGGACCCTGACATCTGATTTCCGACTCAATGCATGAAAACACTAATTGCATGTGTGTTTTTAAAAATTTTCTTTAGTCATTTCAAACCAGGTCAGCTCACCAGGTACAGTATTTTGACCATGTCGCATCTATTTCTTTCAGGATGCCTCCCCGCGGACGACCAACTAGAGCCCCGAGAGTTGTACATACTGACAGCCCACCGAGCGATGAGGCCTTAGTACATGGCCCTATTCCAGTTGAGGGACTAGTGGTACTACAACCCGTTGGGCCACCGATGCCACCAGCCCCAGCAGTAGGCGATGCATGCGGCTTGAGCGCACTCCAGAAGCTTCAGTGCTAGAGGCCGCCCATGTTACAGGGAGAGACAGACCCACAGTTGGCTGAGGATTGGCTGGTGGATGTGGTGAGAGTCTTCTGGCTAGTTAGGACGTCAACAGACATTATAGTGATCCTTGCTTCCAGCCTCCTTCAGGAAGCAGCAGGCAGATGGTGGAGCCTGATGCTCCAGATGCACGACGAGGTGACACTTTTATGGGCATACTTTGAGAGCCTGTTCCGGGCGGAGTTTGTACCAGCCACACTTCGAGCAGTGCAGATATAGAAGGTACTACATCTTCAGCAGGGTAGCATGATGGTGGCGCAGTACTCAGTGTTGTTCACCGACCTCTCGCGCTACTCCACAGATATTGTACAGGACCCATTCATCAGGGCTCAAACCATCGAGCAGGGACTCAGGAGAAATATTAGAGCTTCAGTTGTCTACCACAGCATCCCGACGTAGACAGGGGAGCTGGAGCGAGACCTCTTATTGGAGAGTTTTCTTAATGAAGAGTCTCTAGCAGCGGAACCCACCACTAGCTGACATGCATCGGAGTCTTCTACAACTGGCAGTAGATTGATGACGCAGAGGTCCAAGAGGACCAGACCTATAGGTGGTCGACCGCAAGACTCAGGAACGGTAGTTTGGGGCACCCTGGGTGGAGACAGAGCCAAGAATACTAGGAAAGGATAGTGTTACTCCTACAATGGGCTTGGTCACATGGCACATTACTGTCGGACCCACCATGTCGACGATCAGTAGATAGATGAAGGACCTTCCAGGCAGAGGCAGAGGTTTGATCGTGATAGACCACAATGTGTTGGCCGTGCTGGTGGTGGACCATGTTTTGAGTTGTTTCCACCACCACCACCAGGAGGTCCACCCCGACCGCAGGGAACATGTGGACTTGGGAGAGTACAACTTCAGGCAGCTGAAGCATACGACTATAGAGCTCCAGAAGTAGGTGGGCATGAGAAGGACTAGTTCTAGGAATATAAGCTACTATTCATGATGCTTCTATCTTCGTTAATTTCATTGTTGTGGTTTCTTTTAGTCTTTCTACTTCAAGCTACAGTAATAAAAGACACTAGTCCTTGTGACATTTTCTTTCCTTCCTTTTTGTGTGGTAAATTCTAAGAGGTTCTAGTTAAAAATGTTTAATTAACCCTCATTTTCAAGATTTATACTGGAGGAGACCTAGTGACCACACACTGATCCCGACAATGTGACTGAACCCTTGGAGGCAAGTGTAATGGTTGGATCTCTTGGTAGTAGTGTTGGGGCCTTACGATGTCATCCAAGACATGAATTGAACCATTCATGTCAGGATTGACTGTATTAGGAAAAGGATGTGGTTTATCCATGGGAGGAAACCAGATTTATCTTTTAGGAAAAGAGGAAATCTTAGCAGCTCTTGTAGGACCAGAGATGATGCAGGCTATGATGGAGAAGGTGCAGATCATCCAGGAGTGGATGAAGACTACACATAACAGACAGAAGTCCTATGCTGATAGGAGACGGAGACCACTAGAGTTCGAGTATGGTGACCACATTTTCTGACTGGTCTCACCTCGATGTGGTCTATAGAGATTTAGCTTGGGCGGAAAGTTATCTCCGCATTTCATCGGACCTTTCCAGGTCCTCAGCAGAGTGGGCGAGGTGGCTTACCACAAGGCCCTTCCACCTCAGTTTCCCCAGCTGCACGACATCTTCCATATATATCAGCTGAGGAGATATGTGCACGCCTCGTCCCTCATCATCGCCCATGGGGAGATGGAAATCGATGACAGGGCGACTTCCACGGTGGATCCAGTGGAAATTGAGGATCGACAGGAGCATGTCTTGCGTGGACGGTCGATTGCTCTGGTGCACATTCACTGGCAGCACAAGAACCTCCAGGAGAGCATTTGGGAGCGAGAGGCTTAGATGTGTGCTTAGTACCCCAATTTTGTTTCCCTAGTGTGTGTTATAGATTTTCAGGGACATAAATATCTGATGTGGGGGTAATATAAATACCCTGAAATTTCAAGGAAATATTTTTATTAATTTCTTCGGAATTTTACGAGTCCGCAGTTTTTTACGGTGCCTGATTTCGAGGTCCAGTGTTCCCGGAATCAATTTCGGAAGTTTTGTTCGGGTACGTTCAGTAAACGTACATGCGGGTTTTTCTATATTTTGAACTGGTGCTCAGAATTGAAATCTAAGGGTGCCGATGAACTCGCGGCGCCATTATTCGCTTATGTGGATCTTTACTGCAGTTGTGTTTTTGTGGTTTGAGAGTTAATATTTGTGAATTTAGAATAAAAAAAATAAAATTCGTGGGACAAAATTTTATTTATGGAAGTTGGTTAATTCCTCTCAAGGGGAGTTAGTGGTGGGGCCCACACCCACATAATGTCCCATGAGAGGATAATTGTGTGGTGGGGCTCACACGATCCTAACCTTTTCATCTCCCCACTAATCCCTCCTAAAAAACCTTAAACCCATTGTTTAATTCTTGTCAACTCCCCCCTTTAATTGATAAACATTCCACCTTCCACATGGTCATTAATATTACATCACGCTGAATTAATTATTTTTACTCCACAAATTAATTAATTACTTTGGGAGGATTTGAATATTTTTGAAGATGCATGGAATGTTTGTTAATATAGGGGAGAGCCACATTTTTATATTGTATGGGAAAATATTTGGTGTAACCTCTGGAGATATAGTAGAGCATCGTCATCTCTTAGCGAAGAATACTCCACTTCACGAAGAACGCTCCACGACCCGAAGGACGTGAAGCATCTTCTTAAATCTTTTTCTTCTGCCTCGTTAATGGGGAAGACACCGCCACGGGGAACATCTCTAATGATGACGACCCTTCCTCCGACGTCCATAGAGTCGACACCGTTCTTCCGTGATGCCCGACCACCGCGACATTTGTAAAGACCCGTAAATATCGAGGAAATAATTTTTCTTATATTTTTTGGGATTTTACTAGTACACAGTTTCTAACGGTGCCTGATTCCAAGGACTGATGAGCCCGGAATCATTTTCCAAAGTTTATCTTGGGTAAGTTCAATGAACGAATGAGTAGGTTTTTCTAACATTTGAACCGTTGCTCGGAATCGAAATCAGAGGGCACCGATGAAACCGCAGCGCCAATATTTGCTTGAGAAGACCTTTTCTAGAGTTGCGTTTTCTCAGGAAGAGATGTTTAAAATGTTGGTTTAAGTGTTAAGTGAATAAAGTTGTATCACTACTTGATTTTTCTATGTGGTTTAACTTCCATGTGAGGGATTATCCTAACTCCTCTAGTTATGATATTAGTGTGGTGGGGCCCACATGATCCCCACCCCCTTCAATTTCCTCTACCCCTCATAATGTTGGAAACCCCCGTTTTATATATATGACATTCCCTCTTCTCTTATTAATTGAATGCCAACACATCATTATTAAATTAATTGAAACTCTTTCATTAATTGAATTAGATGTTTTGATTTTTGAAAATGATTGGCATAAGTGAATAAAATAAGGCAAAGCCTTATTTTATTTTAGTTTTGGTTTTAACTGTGTGAAGAAAATGGGAGAGATCTTGTGTGTTTTTCCTGAAGAACTTTATCTTCTTCGAGAAGAATGCCAAGGTTTCGACGAAGAACGCTGTCATCGAAAGGAGAGATCGACGTGTCGTCCCTTCTCCTCTCCACAGCCGGTGTGTGATGCCTTTCCCGAAAAATAATGACGCGCCATCTTTCGACATTTTTATCGTATCAAAGGAAGGGAGACACCACTCCTCCTAGGACGTTCTCTATCAATATATATGGAGCTTCACTTAGTGACATCGTTTCCCGTGATGATATTCATTCGACAACTTCTTCGAGGTAGGGGTTTTTTTTACGTTCAGAATTAATTGACGTACTTTGTTAGTTCTTTGGCCGCCTGTTATCAAAATAACGGAGGAGGTCGGACTGCACAAACACGGCCGAACCCCTCCGCTTTTATCGTTGAATAACTAATGACTTGGAACGGAGGCGGCGCGGTGCAACGACACAGTGCTGGAACGATGTAAATCGCAGTGATGGTGTGTGGTGTCGTCGCGCTGCGCTGATGAAGCTGAAGGGACCCGCCGGGAAGAACGGGTCGTGGGGGAGGGGCGTGGTGCCGTCGCGCCGTGCCGGTTGGACAAGGGTCGTAGTCTTAGGCCACGGTGGTTTAGGGGAGGGCGGCCGGAACCGCCGGCAGCTGGCGCGCAAGAGGCGAGACCAGCTTGTCTCGTGTTGTACAACTGGTCGGCCATTACGGTCGGTCGGATCTGAGAAGTCCGGGGGTCGTAACCCCTGGAGGCAGACAAGGCGGGACCCCTCCACACGGGGGGCCGCCGTTTCAAAACGAGGGGGTAGCGCGCCCCGAGCCTCCCGCGCTGGGCCGGGCCACGCTAGCTGGGTCGGGCGATGCCCGCTAGGCTGGCCCACGACCAAGTGAGCTGGACCCGGACCCGGGTCCGGTCGACCCGGTTCAGGCCGACCCAGGGGGTCTGGGGCCGGGTCGGTCCGGGCCCAAAACCCTATAAAATCGGACAACTACGTTCAATGGACCATAACAAGGGCTAAAAACCATCGATCGACTCCCCGTCAGTTGTGATCCGATCCTTGGATCAAGGCGGTCGTTTTAGTATATTAAATGAAAGGTTTCAGAAAACTTTGGGTAGAGCCTGGTTGGTTTGAACACAAAACGTACCGGGCCATCAGAGCAGAAACACTTATAACTTGAGCTCTGGACGTCTGATTGACGTTCCGTCGACTTTGTTGGATTCCTCTTAATGAGGAGGTTATTTTGGCTTACTATGCTCGAGGTTTGGACGTAGTTGGAGTACAGTCAGGTTGGTTATGAATTAAAAACCAACTGGTCCCCTCGGACAAAAAATCCAATAACTCTCAGATTGGGCGTCCGATTGACGCACCGTCTGTCGCGTTGAGTTCCTATTGATTAGACAGAACATTGGGATACATCAACTCTGGACTACCTGTTAGTTGATGTATCGACCGCCTTGGCTCTTCGAGCAGACCCTCCCGGAATCAAGCATGTTGTGTGCGGGAACCCTAGAGCTGGATGCGACTGCGACGAAGATGACGACTATACTGGGATCCCTCGTGTGTTCGGAAGCCGTGATGACCGTACTGAAATCCTCTATGGGTTCGACGGCGATGAATAATGTTCATGTATCCTATGTGGGTCTGGCAGTACTTGACTAGTGTTCTTATATCCTACGTGGGTCTGACAGTATTTCTCTCTGTACGTGTATCCTACGTGGGTCCGGCAGTGTAGCTGGTCTTGTATCCTTTGTGGGTATGACAGCTTAGCTGGTCTTGTATCCTATGTGGGTCCGACAGCTTAGATGAATCAGTGGCTACATCTGATCATCTCTATCACATGACGAAGAGTATACATGTGTAAGATGAGTCTTTACTTTCAATCATTATCTTTGATATGATTGTTTTTCTATCCTGTGTGGATTGAGTTGTGTTATCCTGTGTGGATTGGTTTGTGTTATCCTGTGTGGACTATATCAAACTTGGGCTTGGATGTTGGAGATGATCTGGAATTTATGACTT
The DNA here is from genome assembly GCA_963277665.1 of Viscum album. Taxonomy (NCBI): domain Eukaryota; kingdom Viridiplantae; phylum Streptophyta; class Magnoliopsida; order Santalales; family Viscaceae; genus Viscum; species Viscum album. Next base: position 85,237 of record CAUJRU010001908.1, on the reverse strand, counting down.
AGGTTTATGTATGCTTATATACCTAAGTAGGGTTGGTTGTTACTTCGTGATTGTTATCTTTCCTCATGGTTATCCTTTGTGGAATCTGGGAGACCGTCGGGGGTCTTGGGGTCCCTACTGAGTAGCGTATACTCACCCCTGCATGGGCTATTCCCACACTACATTGTGTTGGATACAGACGATGGACAACACTGACCGAGGTAGGATCTCGTGGAGATGGACGGTACCAGGAGGAGGATCACCGGACATGACGTACACGGAGCGGACGGCTGGAGCCGAGGATCAGAGGAGACTATCTGTACCCACCATTCAGGTTGTATTTCCAGAGGACGGCTTAGTGTTGCTGCTTTAATTTTCTACCACTGTACTCTCTTTTTAGTTGTACTTTACTTTCAGTTGGGTTTGTATTCTGGCCCATTTACCTTCCAGCACGTACCTTGGTACTCAGTTTACTTAGTGTTTAATTCTGCTTGCATACTCTATGGTGTTTGTTTTCTTACTTAACTATAATGCCTTCCATAATATTGGGATTTACGCCTTTGGTGCTAGTCTCCTGCCCCTGGCCTATGGAAGGCGGGCTTGGGGTAGTCACGACACAGGTCCCGAGGACGAGTCATGACAAATTGGTATTAAAGGAGTTCGGTTCTACCACATAACTCAGGAATCTGATCTTCCTTCTATGTGAGGAAATAGTGTTAAGGGTATTGACTGTGTTTATCAGTCCCGGGAGTCCAGTGTTGGTGCAGCGACCGACATATCCATACACCCGGACCCTGACTTTTGATTTCTGACTCAGTGCATGAAAACATTGATTGCATTTGTGTTTCAAGTTTTTCTTTGTGATTACTTTTTGTCAGCTCACCATGTATACTATTTTGACTATGGCGCACCTGTTTCTTTTCAGGATGGCCCCATGATGGCAGCTAACTAGGGTTCTGAGCTTTGTGCGAGACGATATCCCACCGAGCGATGAGGCCTCGATGCAGGGCCCTATTACATTGGAGGCACTGACGGTACCTCTACTTGTCCAGCCACCGATTCCACCAGCCACATCCACTAAAAGTGCACGTCGCCTTAGTGCACTGCACATGTTTCATTGTTAGATACCACCCATATTCCACGGGGAGACGGACCCTCAGGCAGCTGAGGATTGGCTGGAGGCGGTTGTTTGAGTTTTCATGTTAGTAGGGACACCAACTGACCTCATTGTGATCCTTGCAGTGAGTCTCTTGCATGCGGAAGTAGGCAGATGGTGGAGCCTGATGATCTAGGTGCACGACGAGGCATCACTCATTTGGTCAAACTTTGAGAGCCTCTTTCGCTTGGAGTTCATCCCAGCCACCCTCTGTATGGTCTACATTCTGGAGATACTACTAGCTGCGTTAGGCCAGCATGACAGTAGCCCAGTATTCGGTGAGATTTACCGATCTCTCGCACTATTACACTTACATGGTACGAGACCAATTCTTCCGGGCCTGGACCGTTGAGCAGGAACTAAGGCTTGAGATCAGGGTATCGATGATCTCCCTCAGCATACCGATGCAGGCATGAGTACTGGAGTGATCCCTTCTTGTAGAGAGATTTCATGTTGAGCCTTCACCAACAGCAAGACCTACCACAGGGTGGCACGTAGCTGAGTCTTCTGCAGCTGGCAGTCGACGAATGTCAGAGGGGTCCAAGAGGACCAGACCATCAAGAGGAAAACCTTAAGACATTAACTCAGAGGTGCGGGGCACACGACACATAGCCAGTCTTACGAGGAGTAGACAGTGATATGCATGCGGCGGGCAGGGCCACATTGCTCGTGACTGCCCGACCCACCATGCAGAGGAGCAGCAGACGGTTGAGGGACCACCTAGGCAGAGGCAGAGGTTCGACCATGGCAGTCTACAGGGTGCAGGCGGATGAGGTAGAGGATCTGGCCGAGCAGCAGGTGGTGGGAGATGCTTTGAGTCTCTACCACCACCACCACCAAGAGGTCCACCCTGACCACAGGGAGCTGGAAGATAGAGGCAAGCTCATCTTCAGGCAGCGGAGGCCTACGACCACGGTGCACCTGAGATTATTCAAGGTACTATATGTGTCCACTCCACCCTTGCTGTAGTACTTATAGACACAGGTGCGAGTCATTATTTCATTACTGCTGCCCTTGTTTGGAGCTCGAATATTCCGATGGAGCCGTTGGCTCGATCCTTACCTCTAGAGACTCCTACAGGAGCAGACTCAACAATTACACACTTGTGCCGGCAGTCTGAGCTTACACTAGGCGGTGATAGATTTGGTTGGGATCTTCTTGTAGAGGCGTCGAGGCCTTAAGACATCATCTTGAACATGGATTGGTTATCTATAGTCCATGCTCAGATCGAGTGTATTAGGCGCAAGGTGTGGTGTGTCCACACTAATGGGAGCAGGTTCATCTTCACCGACGATAAGGGATCCTTTTCAGCACTGGATGGACTCACGTAGAGGAGAGGATAGCCGATCACACATCAGTTGGATAGCATCATCCTAGGAGCAGTGGACGTGTGGTGTACGATTTTTCCAGTTGTGGTGGATCAGTATGGGGACGTTTTTCATGACGACGTTCCAGGACTACCTCCTCGCGGAGAGGTAGACTTCTATATTGACATGTACCATGAGACTGCCCCGATATCCACTAAAGCATAACAGATGGCTCTTTCTCAGCTTCGAGAGATACTGGTACAACTCGAGGACTTGCAGGGCAATGGAATCATTCCACCCAATGTTTCACCCTGGGCATCCCTGATATTGTTCGCCAATATAGTAGATGGGAGCTTGCGATTGTGTGTTGATTATCATCGCCTAAAATAGGTGACTGTGAAGAACTAGTATATGCTTCCAAGGATTGATGACCTCTTCGATCATCTCAAGGGAGAACGTTGGTTCTTAAAGATACACCTCAGGTACGACTATCATCAGCTCAGAGTTGGAGATGTGGATGTGTAGAAGACGGCCTTCAGATGTCGGTATGGCCACTATGAGTTCTTGGTTATTCCTTTCGGCATAACCAATGCTCCATTACTATTCATTAGTTTCACGAATAGGGTCTTCCAGCCTTACGTCGATCTTTTTTTTGTAGTATTCATCGACGACATATTGATATACTCGACTACTAAGGAGGAGCATGCCTACCACTTGTGGGTTGTACTGGACACACTCCGATAGCACCATCTTTATGGTAATCTCTCGATGTGTCAATTCTGGATATGTGAGGTCCACTTCTTAGGACTCGTCATCTCTGAGGCGGGAGATTCAGTGGATCCTGTGAAGATCGTGGCAGTGCTAGCATGGGAGCCACCCAGGAGCGGGATAGAGGTGTGTAGTTTCTTAGGTATGGCTGGGTACTACCAGAGGTTTGTTCCAGACATCTCCAGATTTTCAGCACCACTTTCAGCTTTGACGAAGAAGGGGAAACCCTTCGTGCGGTCAGATAGATGTCAGCAGAGCTTCTAGGAGCTGAGACAGAGATTGACCAGTTCACCCATCTTGAGGCTATCGGAGGAGGGAGTAGAGTATGTAGTCTACTGCGATGCATTAGGGACCAGACTCGGGCGTGTCATGATGCATGAGAGGACAGTTATCGCCTATGGATCACGATAGTTTAGGCAGCACGAGCAGAACTATTCTACCCATGACCTGGAGTTAGCAGTAGTGGTCTTCGCTCTGAAGATGTGGTGGCACTATCTGATGGGCGAGTGCTTTACAATCTATTCAGACCACCAGAGTCTCAGGCACATCTTCTCACAGATGGACCTGATCCTAAGACAGCGGCGATGGCTTGAGTTCCTCCAGGACTATGATGTTGAGATAGTCTATACTCCTGGAAAGGGGAACGTAGTAGCCGATGCTCTTAGCAGGAGGACGGGCATTCAACTACATGGAGAAGTGACAGAGCAGCTAGCCAGTTTGCAGATATCCTTCGTGGATAGATATGGAGAAGCCTTTATTTAGTCACTCACGGTCACTCCGCCACTTCTTCAACGGGTTAGAGAGGAACTGTGTGGGTACGTTGACTGTGAGATGCGGCGTGCCCGGAGTTCCACAGGACATGCACCTGATGGGTTTTCTATAGGAGGAGAGTACGTCGTCATTTTTAGAGGACGTACCGTGGTACCAAATGCATTACAAAGGGAGGTGCTGAGAGAGTTTCACACTTCCCCTTTAGCAGTACCTCCAGGGGTAGCGAAGATGCACCAGAATCTCAGACGATAGCACTAGTGGCCGAGTATGAAGAAGGATGTGGCAGAGTTCGTTTCTCGATACCTCACCAGCCTGTAGGTGAAGGCGGAGCACCAGGTACCATGAGGCTTGGTTCAGTGCTTGGAGGTCCCAGAGTGGAAGTGGGTCATGATATCTATGGATTTCGTGACTGGACTTCCACGTACTTCGAGAGGTCACGACTCCATTTGGGTGATTGTTGACCGACTCACCAAGTCGGACAACTTTTTACCCATCAGAGAGCAGGGATTAGTGGAGAGAATGGGACGCCTCTACATTTAGGATATTGTACGGCTTCATGGCCTTCCATCATCTATCATATTTGATAGAGATTCTCTATTTACTTCCCGGCTTTGGAAGGGGTTGCAGAAGGCATTCGGGACGCATCTACGTCTAAGCACCACCTTTCACCTTCAGACGGATGGTCAGACGGAGAAGACCATCCAGACTCTCGAGGACATGCTCCCTGCATGTGTCCTTGACTTTGATCGCAGCTGGAAGGACCACAAACCCTTGGTGGAGTTTGCGTATTAAAACTGCTACCACTCCACCATCGGGATTCCACCATACGAGGCATTGTACGGCCGACCTTGTAGATCACCTCTATGCTAGACAGACCCTGGGGAGTCCGCACTTGTGGGACCAGAGATGGTCCTGGCCATGACAGAAAAGGTCCAGGTCATCTAGGAGTGGATGAGGACAGCTCAGAGCCGACAGAAGTCTTTTGCTGATAAGAGGTGGAGACCACTAGAGTTTGAGGATGGCGACCACGTTTTCTTTTAGGTCTCACCTCGATGTGGATTATGAAGATTTGGCAGGGGCAACAAGTTATCTTCGCGCCTCATCGGACCATTACAGGTTCTCAGTAGGATAGGGGAGGTGGCTTATCGCCTGGCTCTACCACCTCAGTTGCATCGGGTGCATGACGTCTTCCACGCATCTCAGCTGAGGAGATATGTGCCCATCCCGATGCATATCAGCGACCATGGGGAGCTGGACATCGATGACAGAGTGAATTTTGCAGAGGTCCCGGTAGAGATCAAGGATCGACAGTAGAAGGTCCTATGTGGATGGTCGATTCCTCTAGTGCGCAACAGGTGGCAGCACAGGAACCTCTAGGAGAGCACTTGGGAGCGGGAGGATCAGATCTGTGCTCAGTACCCTCATTTGTTCCCCTAGTTTGTGATGTATCTTTACGGGGATGTAAATCCTTGAGGTGGGAGTAATGTAATGCCCCTTAAATTTCAAGGAAATTTTTTTCATAAATTATTTGGGATTTTACGAGTACGTAGTTTCTAACGACACTAAATTCTGAGGTCCGGTGTGCCCGAAATCATTTTCCGATGTTTAGCTCAGGTACGTTTAGTGAATGAAGGAGAGGGTTTTTCTACCGTTTGAACCGGTGCTCGGAATTGAAATATGAGGGCACCGATGAAGCTGCAGCACCAATATTTGCTTAAGAAGACCTTTTCTAGAGTTTCATTTTCTTGGGATGAGATGTTTAAAAAGGTGGTTTATGTGTTAAGTGAATAAAGTTGTATCACAACTTTATTTTTCTATGTGGTTTAACTTCCATGTGAGGGAAATTCCTAACTCCACTTGTTAAGAAATTAGTGCGGTGGGGCCCACACGACCCCACCCCCTTCAATTTCCTCTACCCCCATAATGTTGGCAACCCCCCCCCCCCCCCTTTAATTTATGACCTTCCCTCTTCACTTATTAATTGAATGCCAACACATCTTTATTCAATTAATTGAAAATCTTTAATTACTTGAAATAGATGTTTTCATTTTTGAAAATGATTGGCATAATTGAATAAAATAAGGAAAATGCTTATTATATTTTAGTTTTGGTTTTAGTTGTGCAAAGAAAAGGGGAGAGCTCTTGTGTTTTTTTCCTAAAGAACTTCATATTCTTCTCGAAGAACGCAAAGACTTCGACGAAGAATGACGTCACCGTAAGGTGAGATCGATGTATCGTCCCTTCTCCTCTCTGCAGCCGGTGTGTGACACCTTTCCCGAAGAACGACGACGCTCCATCATTCGATCTTCTTCCCGCGTTAAAGTAAAGGATACAATGCTCCTCCTCGGATGTTCTCCGTCAACATATGCAGAGCTTCACCTCGTGACACCATTTCTCGCGATGATCTATGTTCGACAACTTCTTCTAGGTAGCGGTTGTTTTTACATTCGGAATTAAGTGACGTACACCGTTAGTTATTTGGCCGCCTGTTATCAAAATAATGGAGGAGGTTGGACTGCATGAACATGGCTAAAACTCCTCCCCTTTTTTCGTTGAATATCTTGTGGCTTGGAATGGAGGCGGGGTGGTGCAACAGCATCGCGCTGGAACGAGGTAAATTGCGGTGAAGGTGCGTGGCGCCGTCATGTCGCGCCGATGAAGCTGAAGGAACCCGCGACCAAGAACGGGTCGTGGTGGAGGGGAGTGGCGCTGTCGCACCGTGCCGGTGAACTATGGAGGGACAAGGCCGGGGCGGGCCACAGCGGTGCAGGGGATGGCGGCCGGAACTGTCGGCCGCCAGTGGTCAGTAGGCGGGAACATATGGTCTCGCGCGACACAACTGGCCGGCCATTACGGCGGCCGGATCCGAGAAGTCTTGGGGTCGTATCCTCTAGCGGCAGACAAGGCGGGACCCCTCCACATGGGGGGCCGCCATTTCAAAATGAGGAGGCAGTGCGCCCCCCCTTCCGCGCCACTCGGTCACGTACCGAGCGCCCAACCGAGCCAGGCCGCTCACGTAGGGCCGGGCCGGCCTTGCCGGGTCGGGCCGCCCGCGTAGGGCTGGGCCACACTCGCTGGGCCAGCTGCGCCCAAGCGGACCGGACCCATACCGGGGTTGGGTCGCCAGGTTCGGGCTGACCCATAGGGTCTTGGGCTGGGTCAGTCCAGGCCCTAAACCCCCTAAAATCGGACGACTACGTTCAATGACCGATAACATGGGCTACAGACCTCCGATCGATGCACTGTAAGTTGTGATGCAATCCTTGGATCGAGTCTGTCGTTTTTGTTATATTACATTCAAGGTTTTGAAACACTTTCGGTACAACCGAGTTGTTTTGAACACGAAACCAACCGGGCCTTCGGGGAAGACACATTTATAACTTCATCTCCGGACGTACGATTGATGTGTCGTCGACTTTGTTGGATTCCTCTTAGTGAGTCGGTTCATTTAGATTACTCCACTCGAGGTTTGGACACAGTTTGAGTATGGTCAGGTTGGTTTTGACATAAAAACCAACCGGGCCCTGGTACGAAAAAGCCAATAACTCTCAGACCGGGCGTCCGATTGAAGTGACATCTGTCGCGTTGTGTTTCTATTGATGAGATGGAACTTTGGAATACATAAACTCTGGAATATGTGTCAGTTGATGTATCGACCCTCTTGGCTCATGGAGCAGACCCTCCCGGAATCGAGCATGCTGTGTGCGGGAGCCTAGAGTTGGCTGCAACTACGACGACGATGACGACTGTACTGGGATCCTCCGTGGGTTCGACAGCGACGATGACCATACTGGAATCGTCCATGGGTTCGACGACGAGGACTACTATTCCTGTATACTATGTGGGTCTGGAAGTACTTGACTACTGTTCTTGTATCCTACATGGGTCCTGTATTATTTGACTCTGTACTTGTATCCTACGTGGGTTTGGCAGAGTAGCTGGTCTTGTATCCTTTCTGGGTCTGACAGCCTAGCTGGTCTTGTATCTTTTGTGGATCCAACAGCTTAGATGAATCTGTGGCTACATCTGATCATCTCTATCGCCTTACGAAGAGTATACCTGTGTGAGCTGAGTCTTGACATTCAATCATTATCTTCGATATGATTGTTTTTCTATCCTGTGTGGATTGAGTTGTGTTATCCTGTGTGGATTGGTTTGTGCTATCCTATGTGGACTATATAGAACTTGGGCACGGATGTTGGAGCCGATCTGGAATTGATGAATTAGGTATATGTATAGGCATATACCTAAGTAGGGTTGGTTGTTACTTCGTTATTGTAATCATTCTTTTGTGGTTATTCTTCGTGGAATTTGGGAGACCTTCGGGGGTCTGGGGGTCCCTACTGAGTAGCATATACTCACCCCTACACGGGCTATCCCCGCACTACGTTGTGTTGGATGCAGACAACAGACACCACTGACCGAGGTAGGAGCTCGTAGAGCTGGACAGTACCTGGAGGTGGATCACCGGACGATACGTACACGGAGCGGACGGCTGGAGCTGAGGTGCCTAGGAGACTATATGTACCTGCCCTTCAGTTGAGATTTCCAGAGGACAGCTTGGTGTTGCTGCTTTACGTTTCTGCCATTGTACTGTCTTTTCAGTTGTACTTTACATGCAGTTGGGTTTGTATTCTGGACCATTTACTTTCAAACACTTACCTTTGTACTCAGTTTACTTATTGTTTACTTATGCTTGCATACTCTGTGGTGTTTGTTTTCTTACATAAAGGTAATTCCTTCCCTGATTTCGGGATTTACTCCTTTGGTGCTAGTTTCCAGCTCCTAGCCTATGGAAGGCTTCTTGGGGTAGTTATGGCACAAGTCATGAGGACGAGTCGTGAAAACATTCGTCTTCTGCGGTTCGACGATGTGAAAAGTCTTTTCGAGGTAGGGGGATTTTTTATAGTTTCATATGTGTGATTTATACCCATGAACTTCGGAGATTTTTGTTGAATATTTGTTTGATCCTATAACGTGGTGGGTACGGGCTAACAAACATGTTTTAACCCTCCATGTGTTGTTCGTCTGTGCGCGGATTGACGGGTGATGGCTAAACAGGACCACAACAGTGATTTGGAGGTTTCGTAGTAGAGTTTGGGTCCCAAGATGATCATAGGTCTAGACGGTGGGAGAAACGGACCACCGGAGCGCATCTGGTGGTTCACGTAAGGTGGTGGAGGCATACAGCTAGAACAGGCCGCCGCGACTGAGCCGCGGAGGTGGGTGGAACAGGAATGGCAGAGCCATTCCTGAATTGAAGAGGGGTGGCATTAAGCCACGCCAGCTAACCCCCCCCCCCCCTGCGTGGCCTGCCGAACCGCACTGCAGCCGGCCGTGGGCTGGGTCGGGTCGCGCCCTCTCGGGCCGACCCATGGTGGGTTGGGCCGGGTCGGACTAGGCCCGGACCCCCCTATTGGGACCATTTTCGGTTAATTGCCCATAACATGAGCTATAGACATCCGATCAACGCACCATCAGTTTCTTAGGAATCCTTGGATCGAGACGGGAGTTTCGGTATATTACACTCAAGGTTTCAGCAATGCATGGGAATGGCCTGGTTTGATTGATCCCGAAACCAACCGGGCCCTTAGAGCGGAAACACTTATAACATAAGGACCGGACATCTGATTGACATGCTGTCAACTACGTTGGATTCCTTTTAATGAGAAATTTATATTGGAATACTCCACATGAAGTTTGAATGCCGTTGGAGTACGGTCGGGTTGGTTTTATCTTAGAAACCAACATGGCCCCTCGAACGGAAATGCCGATAACTCTCATATCGGACGTCAGTTTGAGGAACCGTCATCAGCGCTGGTAAACTCATTGAGAAATAGTTCCATTGAGTATACACCATGGGAGTTCAGGGTATAGTTGAGATACAGTTGGGTTGGATCGTACACGAATCCAACCGGGCCCCCGGGACAAAAAGTGTAATAACTCACAGACCGGGCGTCCAATTGATGTGACTTCTACTGTGTTGAGACCCCTATGATGAGGCGGTCCTTTGTGATACTTCTATGCAAGAATTTTTGACACTAGGATTATCGACCAACAGCTCGTGGAGTGGATCCTCCCAGAGACGAGCAGACAGAGTGCAGAGAACTAGTAGCTGTAGACCTCATGACTGTTTGACTGATTCGACTCAGAGTGATTCGACTATCCTAGTGGATGGAGCGCCCAGTTTGGCGGAAGAACCACGATGGACGAAGCACCTAGTTTGGCAGCAGACCCATGGTACTCAACAGAAGGAGTACCTCTGATAGCTATTAGGGGGAGCACCCGGTTTGGCGGCAGACCCACTACGGCGAAGCGCCCGGTTTGGAAGCAGACCAGAGGTACTCGAAAAGAGGAGCACCTCAGCAGTCTAAGGTTAGTGAGTAGTGCCTCGGAGTCGCGAAATGTCCACTTTTCTCGACATAGGAGGAGTTTTCCAGCAGTTGTGGTGTCAATAATGAAAATCCTAGTTTGAGCTGGTTCAATGACCTTTGTGTTTTCCTCATGATTGATATGGGTTACTTGATAACTTATGTATATGTATGGGCATATACCTAAGTAATGGTTATCTATTGAGATCCTTTTTTTGGATTTCCTTGTTGGATTTAGTGAAACCTTGAGGGTGTCGTGGTCCCTACTGACTATCGTTATACTCAACCCTGCAAGGGCTATGCCTACACCTCATTGTGTTGAATGCAAACAACGGACATTGCTGACCGAGGCAGAGTTTACGAGGACTGGACACTACCTGGAGGTGGACACACAACGTAACAGAAAACGGAGCGGACCGATAGATGCAGACTGCTGAGGGGGACATCTGTACCTATGCTTCAGGCAGGAACCTGAAGGACGATCCAGCAGCTGCTTCACCATTTAGTTGTTTGTCTTTTTAGTTGTACTTTCATTCAGTTGTAGCTGTACCTTTCAGTTGGGCTTCTAATTCTAGCCCCTTTGCACTTTAATCACACTTTTTATACTACTTTACTTAGTGTTTGCTTCATATTGTACTCTGGTTGTGTGTGTTTACGTTTTACAAAGGCAATGCCTTCAAAGTTTTTTGGGAGTTATTCCTTTGGTGCTAGTCGCCAGCCCTTGGCCTATGGAAGGCGAGATTGGGGTAGTGATGATACCGGCCCCAGGGGACGGTTCTTGACATTATTCCTTTAACTAAAATACACCTTTTCAAAAAAATCCATATTTGTGATTACATGGTTTTTTTGGAAAATAATAATGTATGACATATAATTTTATAATATGGAATAAATATTTCTCTTTATAAAACATTCAGATCGAGTTTGATTTGAAACATTCAATTAATGGAAATTTTAAAAATCCATATGTAAGTGCTGAAAGACTATATTCAAAAAAATTATAAATAAGTTGTCAAACGGTATCCTTGTTTATTTGCCTTATCAAAATCATAATATACATAACAGTCCTGGGAAAAGGTAATATATCTAAAAAGACCTTGATAGTGTTTAACATTACTTAAAATATTATAATATTGAGAAAATATGATTTGATTGAAAATGACCCATAATCCAAGATGTTATCAACGTATATTTGAGGACATTGGTATAAAAAACTACTGCTTGCAAGTGAGTTTTATGTTAAAAATGCTTAAGAATAATCTGTACCTAACATTGAAATAATTATTTCAAGAATGTTATTAGGAAGAGATAAGAATGTTGTTTGAGATCCTTCTCCTTCCATTTAAAACTGACTTTCCTTATTCTGAAAATTTCATAGAATAAGGATTTAACCAAAACAATAGATATTGAATTTTACCAAATATATATCCAAAACTCCTAATACCTGAAGTTGTATATACCTTCCCTCTATTACCATCTATAAGGACTCATCCTTAAGTATTACATAATAATTATTGATGTCAAGAATTTAAAACTGAGTATCTTTTCCGGTTTAGTGTTTTTGTGATTTAGTCCATAACTATTACATAACAACTAAAATTTATACAATGTGGATAAAACTAAAACAATATCCATTTCATCCACAATATAAAACATTATTATAAAATAAAAATGGTTTAATTTCATGATAAAAATTAATCTTGACTTAATCCTTTCCTTTAAACATCATTATACCTCATCTAAAACGATTCAAACACATGGGATGCATATAAAAATCTGATTAAGGGATATAAATTAAAGAACAAAAAGCATTAGTCCGTGATTACATATAAACCCATGATATCATACTTTTAACCCATAAAACATAATCTCTTTAACATAGTTCATGAAATAACATGATTAATAAAGAAAAAATGGAAATCATAAATCATAATGCTAACATGTGGAATCCACATCATACCTCTATTCTAGCTTTTACGACTACATAGGGAGTATCCTTCATGGTTACATTTGGAATAACCATCACAGTATATTCCAAAAATATCATAGGAGAAACCGTAATTAGTACCTCATTCTTGTTAACTAATGCATTGGGGAGAAATCATGGGCTCAACAACCTTCACTTTATCAAAAAACCGTATGTATACATAAACAATGCCCATGATCCATAACATAAGCATTTCATATAAAATAAGCATAAATGAAAAAAATAAAAATACAATATTTCAATCACAAGAGATCATTTTATGATATTGACATAATCAATCATTCATCAAAACCATTTTCAATACAAAAATATATGAAAGGATTTATGGTATTTAATATTCTTTTAAAATCTTTATGAATTTTTGAGGAATCCAAAAATCAAATAATGGTTGCGGTGGTGGAAAAAGTCAATGTCACCAAGTACGTTAAAAAATTATTTTTTTCATTTAATTAATAATTTTCACAAAAAAAATATTCCATTATAAAACAGTTGAATGAAATTAAAATTAAAATTGTTATATCAGACACCGTATAAAATAATATAGTTTATATTATCAAATAATGCATCAATTAAAGGATAATGAGAAAAGTCCCTTATCATGACTGTGACAGATAAAGTACTATTTTTATATTCATGGATAATATACTTATGTTAATTTAAAATTTATTGAGATATTTTTTCATGTAGATTATAACTTTTATATCACTTAATACCATGTTATAAAAATTACATAATTATTTAATTTCATATCAGACTTTTTGTAGATATTGGGTACTTAATTTGCAAATGAATATGGATTTGATGTCACTAGTCCATGTTGTAATAAGTGTATTATCTACAGAATAGTAGTTATGAAATAAAAATCAATATAATTAATTAATAATACTTTTTTAATCTTATTGTTATAAAAAATGAACAACATTTTATTCATGGAAACATTATGTCGTACGTACAGATGAGTAACATTTTCATTTTTCATTGATCATTATAGATTAAAGATAATTATTATTTTATAATTTTATAATTTTCATAATAATATTATCTTCATAATAATCATTTAAATAAACTTATATATATCATACAAGTGATGTGGTGAATAAAAATAATTCATATCGCTTTGTGGAGGTCAAAGATCACACGTACGCACGAACCCCATTAATGTTTTTATGTGCATGGAATTTTATAACATAATTGATATATTATTCATTCACGGTGATAAATATTCTAGTATTATCACATATAAATATTATTTACATCATTATAACTAATATTAATAGATAGTATGGGAAAACGAACGGAATCGGTTCGTGGAGGTGATAATTCACTCATATGAAGGGATGATAAAGATAATTCACATTTGATGGAAGTAGAGATTAATTTTGGGGATTATATTCACATAATATCATCTCATTATTTTAATGATACTTTTTTATTATTTTATATTGGAAGAAAAATACTTAAATTAATTAGAGGAATAAATAAATATAAACTCTTAAAAACGATACCTCTTCTTCTATTGATCACATTAAAAGAACACCTAAACCCACTAATAATGGTGTTATAACTAAAATAAGGCCTTTGTATTGTGGGGAGGGATTGTTGGAAGGGTTTGGGTAGAGTTTGGCCGATCTAAAAGGCTTTTTATGTGTGAGTATTATAGAAGAGAGGGTACATTGTTATTGGAGAGGGCAGGGGAATCCTTGGAAACTCTAAAATTATAAAAATAATTTAAATTAGTTCATTAATTAAAATTTTCCAAAATTGAGATATCTCTATTATATTATGACGATTGTCACAAAATCACTCATCAAATAATATTTATACATGTATTGATTTTATTTTAAAAATTATCTTCTTGGATTAACCTTAATTATTCTCTTTTAATTTTAATTTTGGAAACAACATCCTAATTATTAAGTGGAAATTAGTTTTAAATATATGGGTTAAATATCCCATAATTGGACATATAATGGAAATTTTTAAATTATCATAGTCACTTTTTATTATTTAAAATGTTTTTTAGTATTTTTAATTAATTCAATATTTTAATATTTTTATGAAACATCAATTATTTTAATCTTTACACAATTCATTTTATTGAATATAAATAATATTTTATAGAGAATCAACATTAAACCAAAAACATGAATAGTCTTATAACATGTCATATTATCTAAGAAAATGTATGCCTGGCCTAAATTATGTTAAATAGAATGTATTCCAATATATAGAATATCAATAACTTTTTTACTTTTTTAGTAAGCCAATCACTACATCATCATTGTGTCATAATTAAATTTAATTATCAAAAGTCTAAAAATAAGAAACAAAATAACATGAAGTGGGAATGATTTTTAAATTGATAATTATTATTTATAGTCTAGGATATCACTTATAAGAACACTTAATGAAATTGTTTTAGTAAGAAGATATATGTTTATAACATTTTATCATTACATTAAATTATAAGTTATATGTGTCACAATCACTCTTATGTGTCTTAAAATGGACCATGTTTCATTCAAATCGTTGAATTGGTCAGCTATAGATCATGAAATATGTATAGTAAATGTGTTAGGGTTGTTTTTTTATAATTATAATATTATTATTTAAATTATTCACTTGATTTACACATTAACCATGGTACATTAAAATAATTCTAATGTAAATATTCATAATGTCGAAAAACACAAGGGAATTTTTTAACTAATTTGGAACTAATAGTTCTAGATGTTAAATCAATTTTTAAAAATTTAAAAAAAATTCTTTAATCAACATAAAAATTTATCCCTATAGTTAAAATGACAAAATGTGTTTTTAAAAGAAAAACCCATCAAAAGATTGGCATGAAATTATATCTAATATTAATGTGAAATTACTTACAATTACCAAAATTGGATTTAATTATAAAATTTTTGTCGAATTTCACTTTAAGCCGAAAGAAATAGATAATATAAAAATATATATCTCTTAGATGAAAACACAGTTTGGAATGAAAATGCAGTATTTTCACTATAAATTAAAATATAATTTTTATCAGAAAAATTATTAAATTTCAAACAAATTTATTTTTTATGTTCCTCTGCCAAATAAGATGTTTATTTTTTCTAATGGAACATATTAAAATGTAAAAAACTATATTTAAAATTGGTTTCATCAAAAGTTGGAGAAAATGCATTTTTAACGATAAATACGCCATTTATGCTTCAAATTGATATTGTTCTTATGTTTTGCCTTGAATACATATAATATAAATTTTAAAAATCAAATTGATTTTATGTTCCATTAATATAATCCAACAAGAGTGATATTATTATAAAAACACAATTACTCTCTTTTTAATAGGTTTTCTTAAAAACACATCCTTTATATTCAATTGTTTCTTATTTTTATTTCTAATAAATTTTGTTACCAATGAATCATTTTATTAATATGTGTATACCATATTTTTATAATTAAGTTAATAAATTTATTATAACCATTAGAATGGATATTTTATAAGTATCCTACTGATATTAATTTTTCATTTAATCTAAATGTGTAAAATCATATATAAAATAGGACATAACGATTCCTTTTAAAAAACTAATGATGTTATGGGAAAAAATTCATATGTACTTATTTATTTATTTTTATCTTATAATTTATTATAAATTTAACAATATTAATATTATATTTCATAAACAATATTTATCTAGACATAGTTATTGGTGGCCTATTATAATTATATATCACACCCTCCTTTGGCTGCCCTTGGTACCCAAGAAGATATCATGATTATAACTATAGATATTGGTAAAGACCATATTTTGATGCCTGATTTATATTTATATGATTTATTTGGGGGGAATATGACTCATATTATACCCATTATGTGATTTCTAGTAGTTATTGTGATTTTTTTATTTTTTATAGCATGTGGTTTATGCATGTATACCATGTTTCACACACACACATTTTTTTTAGTAAATGGCATGGACTAATCATATATTATTATCTATTACTATTTATTTATCGCTCCATGTTTTTATTGAATTTAATTTATATTTATTAATGATCTACACCTATCTGTTTGATTATACTACTTCTACTACGGTGGATTATTGGACAGGTCATATAAATTCTCCTTTTTCTATTTGTTTTCCCTATATATATAATTGTTATACACTTTGATAAATGACGTAATAATATCTCCATCATCACTTCGAATACCATAATTTATCATTGGACACCTCTAGAATTTGTGGAGATAAGCTTGAGGTCTTTGGTCTCACTATCTTGGGGCACCATTATGTTTTTCTAGGTAAAGACACTACGGAATCATATGAGAGAATTTATTACCTTTTGTATTACTGTTTGGTATTAGATAGTAGAATAGGATATTGTAATTTGGTAGTGGGAATGTTCCTAGGAGTAGCTGAAACACCTAAATGGGAATCCCAAATTTCCTAGTATAGGTAAATTCTATTATTTCTTAAAGTGTTAGGGTTTCATATACTTCACTTTTGGGTGATGCACCTGTTTTTTATTGTATTAATGTTGATTTTATTATAAGTGTTTGTTTATCCTTGGCTCATTAATATGAAGGAATAATTAAATTTTTAATTTTATTAAGCACTATAGGATAACATTTCAATGCAATATCCCATTACATATATTTTTTTTTATTTTTCATTGCATGTATTAAAAGTTCTTATTTTGGTGCCTTATTTTTTATTCCTATTAAGAAGGATAAAATATATTTTAATATTAATGTTCCTATATTTTCCAAATATATTTACAACAACAGTTAAATTAGATACATTCAGTATATATTAATAAAACTGTGTTCTAGGGACCATCAGTCACATTGGATGGAATGTTTTATGTTTAGAATTAAGTGGTTTCCAATTTCAAATTTATATGGTGTATAAAACAATATAAAATGTGAATTTGATCCATCTAATAAAAAAAATAGAAGAAATTTTAATACATATATGAATATGAAATTAATATTAAATAAGATATTTAGAATGAAATAGACACATTGTATGGCAAATACAACACCTTGACCATATCTCGACCTTGTTGGGCATAATAGGTTATTTCTCTTGATCCTTATATGTTTCCTTTTCACCATGAATTGACATTAGAATAATTCTAAGGTTTAATCCATGTTATATGATGGTTATTTAACTATACATTATTTTTCACTTTTCTATAAGTTATAAATCATATCTGAAGTGAAATAATGGAAAATTTAGAGTTATGCCTCTGAGATATCCTCATGATATATTCTAGGAATTTGGGGATGAAAAAACTCAGGTGGTTGTGGGACCTGATCCACCCATGATACCTCTTATAGTGACACATGTGGGACCTCTTAATTAACTTCCAGTAGGAATTGATGCTCAATATGGATATAGATTCTTCAAGTTCATGTAATGCTCTTCTCCGACCTACACCTACTATGGAGGAGATGACCAAGGTGTCCAAGTATTTTAATCCTACCACCGTCTCAGGGGATGGAGAATTTTAGGATACTAATTCGTGGCTATAGATCCTTCTTTTTGTCTTAGAACACATCGAGACACATCCAGCACGGAGTTCCATGTTTGCGACCTATATGCTATGTGACTCCACCAAGCGTTAGTGGAAATTCCTTACCTAGGATGGTCAACATTGTAGAGACCCGAAGCTTGACGTACATGAACATTACATTACTTTTGCGGAATACTTAGTACATAACAAAAACACACACACAAGGATCGTAATAGTTTAGTGTCTTTGGTAACTCGGAACGTAATCTTCTAATCGTGGTGAAAGATCTTCAACATCTCCTATAAAGATCTTCCCTTTTTTTAGCTAAAACCTTTCTTTATATCCTGGGGAAAAGAAAACATAAAAGGGTGAGCTCAAATGCTCCGCAAGGGCAAATAAAGGAAATAAAAATCATATCATATCTTTTTGAAAATCAAAACCTGCAAAAGAGATCATACTATCTTAACATGGAATAAATCATAGAAGTGAAAATGAGATCCCCATAATCATAACATAAAACTTGAATCTTTGTGGCATGCACACATAATCATGGAAAATCATTTCTTGTTAGTCATGACTCATTGCCAAGACTATCTTAGTGGACAAAGTCCCTTTCTGAACCGAGTTCACTCCTCGTTTCAGTCCTGTATCACTGAACCGAAATAACCTTCCGTTCCAGCCATGTCTATCTCATGAGATATAAAGTCTTTACCCAATGCATTGGAGGGAGATATAGGTCCCACCCATCTTATAATGAATCCTTTCTTATGTGTGCCACATAATCATAAACCATACATCATAGCGTAACCCATGTAATAAAAATGGGATTCTTAAACAACATGACATCATAAAACAATTCATATAAGATAAAGGAATTAATAAACATAATTCCATCACAACATAGTCAAATCAATGTAAAAATATGGATAGAAACAGAACCCTTTATTATCTTAGATGGAAAATAATTTTGATAAAACACTTGAAATGAATTCTTGAGGAAAATATCCTTTCTTCTTCAAAATCAATTTATTTTCACAAAACATCATGCAATTTTAAAAGAAAGAGATTTTATTGAAAATAGTCATGAAATCTTTTAGAGGAAGCTTCATGAAAATAAGGCTTTATAAAACAGTATAAATCCGTTCGTGCCGTATAAGTTTAAAAAAAACATTCTTTGTACTTTTGTCGAAAAAGTCAAAATGTACCTCGTACGAAAAACGACAAAAGATTCCTTTCATATCTTTTACTAAAAACTCACCAAAGGGTAAAATTGGATTTAAACAATTGTAGGTGGATGGAAATAACATTACATATTGAGGAAACATAGACGTGGATGATAAAATACACCCCAGTAAATACCAACGTATAAACAATCTCGGATAAAAATGAGATTGTGATATTTCCCTTACCTTAGGTCCGATTTGCTTCGTATTTGTCCGAACCTCCTGTATAATGATTTAAATAATTTCATTGACTTATTACAGAATCTTATTCATTGTTATGATATCATATATGGTTCACTTGTGACATTATATTACCCGTTTTTTGTAAATTCCATGTTAAAGAAGCATTTTGGGTAAAATCGTTTCGTTTATCGTAGGTGTTTTGACTTGTTGTTCTTGACATTATTATTACTTATATCATGATTTACTTACTTCCAGAATATAAAATATGATTTATATATCATATATATTCAGTATATATATATATATATAATAGATAGATAAATGAAATGAAAAACACCGTTCATGGAGACGGTAATCCGTACGTACGCATGAACGCTGTTTTCATTTCCTTATTATCTTGAATGGAAGAAAGTAGATGAAATACATATATATATATATATACATAAATCCAGTAGCTTTGTAATGTCATATATTTCATTATTATTTCTTATATATACTTTATAATCATTCTTAAATGGTTAACAGGGAGAATGAATCTCATCGCGTCGTGGAGACGGTATTCCGTACGTACGCACAAGCGATGATATCATTTCCACAAATATTGAATTGAATTGGAGTGGATTATACAATATATCAGAATCAATATGATGTTGTAATAACTATGTATAGTTATTCTTTACACCATTATACCCATCCAATTAAGGTGGTGGCGGAAAATAGATTACACCACGGCGTGGAGACGGTATTCCGTACGTACGCACGCGCGGTGATTTCCTTTTTCCGTAGGATGGATAGAAGGTTAATTAGAGTTGTTTCATATTTATAATAACATATCAGTATATAAGAAATACTGATGTTATTACTTTATCATGAAACAACTAATGAAGAAGAAGTTGAAGAAGAAAGAAATTGAAAAGATCGGTAATGGATATTACCTTTTCTTTGGAACGCCTCTTTGAATCCTCCACTAAGATTGGTCTTTGGAGAAGACCAGGACCTCTAGGATTATTCTAGGGAAGTGGAGAGGAGAAAATGTCAGGGGTTGGCCGAGCTTGAGTGCTCAAATTGGTGTGAGGAGGAGGGGGAGGAGGTGCCCTTTTATAAGGGAGGAGAGGGGCACCTTAGGAATATCTCAAAATATTATTTCATATTAAAGTCAAAATCGGTTTATAATGGTTCCAAAGGGTCTTATTTCGAAGATAAAGTGGGGATGGGTCGAAATCCTATCAACCAATAGGATTTAGACAAGTTTAGGGTATTATTTTAACCTTATCAATTAGATTTAACTCTAAGTTAATTAATTTAACTTTTACCATGTCTTTTTGTTTTCTTTCACTATATGGTTAATACACTTACTATAACATGCCAAAAGAACCCCAAATTGTTTATTATTAATATATATATCCTTATCTAAGTCATTTGGCCGAACCTTAGATTTTTAGGAATAAAATAACAATTAATAATATTTGATTTAAAAACTATTTAGTGTCAATTTTGACACTATTTGATATATGATTTTTGTGAAAGTCATAATAGAATTATATCTTCGAACCATGTTGATTAAATCAACAATAATATATCATAGTAACCTAAAAAATTAGTGGAATTCATAAAAAGTCTTAAATTACATTTATTTTGGTATTTATATTATCAATTATGTCAATATTTCATTAATAAGATAATTACTGCATCATCTTTGTGTCATAAATAAGTTAAATTATTTGATGTCTAAAAATTACAAATAAAATATCATCATGTAGGAAATCTTTTTAGCTTTCTAATTAATATTTACAATTGAATTTATCTTATGTATAACCCCATATTAAAAATGATTTACTTATTAAACTTTGATTTTAACTATTTAAACCCTTCTTTAAATAAATTAATAATAAATGTCCTAATCTAATCCATGTGGGCCTAAATGGTCATATTTTATTCCTAAGTTTGTTTTTTGTCGAATTACACTTGTCCAATAGAATTAGGACATGTGTTAGGGTAATATTAATATCATATTTACCCTTAGTTACCCTATTTACTATTAACCGCAGTAAAAAAAAGTAAAAAGTTACTATTCACAAAAAATTATTTTCATCTCATTGAACCACATTTTAGTCCTTGATATTAACCGTGTCTCTCGGATTTTCGAAATTCCATTCACAGAAGCGGTAAAATTAAGTTTTATGCAAAATTCAGTTTTTAACCTACCACTTAGTGGTTTCACTATTCATCAAAAATTGAACGTTTTCAGAAAAGTACCAAAATTTCACCCTAGGCTATAATTGATATTCCGAATTCAAAAATGATTTCTATTTTACAAAATTCCAAACATATAAGTTGCATTAATTAATTTTATAATTAATTTCCGCTGTTACAACAAATAGCGTGTTTTTAAGAGATAATAACTATCAAAAGATTGACACTTGTTTATAACTGGTTTAAATGTGAAATTACATCCAATGACCAACATTGTATTAAATTGTAAAAATATATTCTAAATATACTTTAAGACCACTCAAATTAATGATTTATCACTATTAATTATTTCGATTAAAAAAGTTGTTTTTAATTATAATTTAGTAATTTTCACTATTCATCAGAATATGAAAGTTATCCGAAAAGTACCAAAATTTCACCTTAGGCTAAATTCGATACTCCGAATCCAAAAATGAAGTCCATTTCGAGAGTTAAAATTTCTAAAATTTAAAAAGTAGTTATTACTATTCATAACGGCTAGTTTCAATAATATTTTAATAGCATATCATTGTTTCGTGAAACTCAGTATTATGTATCACACACGCTATCGAGGAAGGTTGCGATTGTGTGTAATGCAAGGAAAGTCAAGGATGCGTGTTGTGCAAGATCCTTTTGGTGTAGCGTACAACACAAGACATTAGTGAAATAAAAAAGAATATTTTTCATAAAATCTCGGGCTGTTACATTCTACCCCCCTTAAAATGAATTTCGCCCTCGAAATTCGTCGGGGTTATAAATGGTTTACTATTTGAAAGTTTCTTTAATAGAAACCCACATCATAAAAGGGAATACCAAAACTTGGCTTTAAAAACTAAAGTATGAAATGTAATGATTACCCAAATAAACTAATCACTGGGTTTCCACATAGGTGAAAATATGGATATGGAAGAGAAATCTAACCATCATGTTCTGATGGAGAGTGGTAGAGAACATGGTTATGGAAAAGCCAGTAATCACAAATCCATAGATTTGTGATGATATAAGGTACCATCTGATTCATCAGGTATAAGATCACTAGGACAACATTTTTGGTTTTCAAGATCATTTCCCTAAAGTTGAAAATTTGCTTAAAATAAATACTTACTTTATTTTGGTACAATCTCACTTTTGTTCGTGCCTTGAACAATTTCTACTTCATCTCTTAAATAAATGAAGTTGAATTTGTTATTTGTGAAGTGTTAGAAGATTATGTGATAGAATGATGGGTCATTCCATCTATCTCAAACAAAAGGTTATAAAAAGTTATTAAATATACATAAGTCATTCTATAGTGAAATTAATCACATATGGTTCCTAAAATGGACTTATACTTCATATATCATACTGCTTAATATAATAAAACTAGTTTCTACTAAACAGGGACTTCCTGTAGGCTAGTGGTAGGCGATAAAGGCCAGTCGCACTTCGGTTGTGGGTTCGATTCCTACAGCCTTGTCCGAAGCGATGGGCTGTCGCCCGTCCTGCAGGTTGTCCCTTTTTCTAAAACTACGTTACTATAACATCCCATCAATAATATCGAAAATCTTCTATCCTTAAACAATACTAACTTATGTCCAACATAATCCAGTCTAATCTTTAGGCTTATACATAATACTGCAGTCCACTCTCATAATATAGTGACATCGATTACCAGAGATTTAATACTGTCGTTGATCCCCACATATCATAAGATATGTCTTGTTGGTCACATTCCAAACATTCAAAGTCCTTAATCGTGTATTCTCTTGAATACCTTAGTGAAAACATGAGTGCAGTTAAAAGTTAACACTTTCCACATACCAAAATCCTCAAAATTCTATATACTCAAACCATGATATCACTTAGTCCTTATATCAATC
The DNA here is from genome assembly GCA_963277665.1 of Viscum album. NCBI lineage: Eukaryota > Viridiplantae > Streptophyta > Magnoliopsida > Santalales > Viscaceae > Viscum > Viscum album. The sequence goes on along the minus strand of CAUJRU010001908.1, from coordinate 61,881 downwards.
ATGAGCTCATGAATACTGTCAAATATTTCATTTTCTCGTTTTCGCATATCATTATTTTTCCAAAAAATATCTCAATCACTTTCCATGGTTATTGGTACCATAAAATTATTGAAAACCACAATAGACCAATACATAAATATTCCAATACTCCATGATACAACATTATTTTGGAATCCTATTACATAAACAATTATTCATTCCACCACATCGTTGTCATATTCAACATCGCCAATAGTGATCGCATGTGACTTCCCTTTGTCCTTTGCCTTAAGCGGTTGCTCATGTCGATCATCACTAACCCTTGGATTAGGGCATTTATTTGCATAATGCCCCATTTCCTTGCACTTGAAGCATTGAAGTGTTGGTGATGTGTTCTCTGCATTGTTTGCTTTATTCACATCATTAGAATCCCTTTTTCCATTACTTCGACACTCAGCTACTCGATGACCTTCTTTTCCACACTTAAAGCATTTTCTAGTCCCTTTAAGACAATCTCCACCATGATTCTTTCCACACTTTGTGCATAAGGAAACATTCATCTTCTTTTCACAATTATTCTGAGATTTCTCCTTGAATTCCATCTTTCGTTTCTTGTCAAAACCATGAGATGGATATGTAACACCAACTTCCATTTCTACCTTGACAGCACAACGCACAATTTCTTCATAGCTACTGAAGTCTCTTATAGCTAATGCCCTTCGAAGACATGGTTTTAAGCCACGGAAAAATCGATCAACTTTACTTTCAGGTTGGATGATAATGCCAGATGCATACCTTGCAAGTCTTGTAAAATTTGCTTCGTATATACCAACAGATTCATCATCCTTCTACTTCAGCTCAAGAAACTCCTTTTCCATCTTTGTTCGAAGAATACGAGGGAAGTACTTACTGAAAAACAAGTTCTTGAACTCGTCCCATTCCATGGACTCAATTTCATCTCTTTGCCTCGTATTCTTGATAAGATTCCACCATTGATCAGCTTCACCTTCCAAACGATATACTGCTAAGATGACTTTATCATGTTCATAACATTGAAGAACTGAAAATATCTTTTCAATGGTACTGATCCATTGTTCAGCAACAAGTGGATCGGTAGTCCCACTAAAAGAAGGTGGACTTTGCCTCATGAAGGACTCAATAGAATATTGTTCCCTTCTCTGATCACTTGGAAGTCCGGAATGATTCATAGCTTGTGTAAGTATAGCAATAAGATTTTGTACTCCATCTCCCAAAACATTTGTTTGTTCAGGAGGGCAATCATTGCATTGTCCATTGCATTGATCAACACGGTTCCTTCGGGTTCCAGCCATCGTCTAAAACCCAAAAAGAATAGTGTGAGAGGCAAAAATCATGCTAGGGAAAACAAAATAATAAAGGGGGAGTACCTTCAATATCTAACATCTTAGGTTTAATTCTATGATCGTTAGCGTAGTTCTAGTACTATAACCTATACGTATACTTAACCTTAGGGACATCCCTAGACATACCTTAGAAATATCTCTAGGGATCTCACTAAAGTTCTCGCATCCTAGTTTCCAAAGGTTGACTAAACCGTTCCTCTGATACCAACTGTAGAGACCCGAAGCTTGACGTACATGAACATTACATTACTTTTGCGGAATACTTAGTACATAACAAAAACACACACACAAGGATCGTAATAGTTTAGTGTCTTTGGAAACTCGGAACGTAATCTTCTAATCTTGGTGAAAGATCTTCAACATCTCCTATAAAGATCTTCCCTTTTTTAGCTAAAACCTTTCTTTATATCCTGGGGAAAAGAAAACGTAAAAGGGTGAGCTCAAATGCTCAGCAAGGGAAAATAAAGGAAATAAAAATCATATCATATCTTTTTGAAAATCAAAACCTGCAAAAGAGATCATACTATCTTAACATGGAATAAATCATAGAAGTGAAAATGAGATCCCCATAATCATAACATAAAACTTGAAACTTTGTGGCATGCACACATAATCATGGAAAATCATTTCTTGTTAGTCATGACTCATTGCCAAGACTATCTTAGTGGACAAAGTCCCTTTCTGAACCGAGTTCACTCCTCGTTTCGGTCCTGTATCACTGAACCGAAATAACCTTCCGTTCCAGCCATGTCTATCTCATGAGATATAAAGTCTTTACCCAATGCATTGGAGGGAGATATAGGTCCCACCCATCTTATAATGAATCCTTTCTTATGTGTGCCACATAATCATAAACCATACATCATAGCGTAACCCATGTAATAAAAATGGGATTCTTAAACAACATGACATCATAAAACAATTCATATAAGATAAAGGAATTCATAAACATAATTCCATCACAACATAGTCAAATCAATGTAAAAATATGGATAGAAACAGAACCCTTTATTATCTTAGATGGAAAATAATTTTGATAAAACACTTGAAATGAATTCTTGAGGAAAATATCCTTTCTTCTTCAAAATCAATTTCTTTTCACAAAACATCATGCAATTTTAAAAGAAAGAGATTTTATTGAAAATAGTCATGAAATCTTTTAGAGGAAGCTTCATGAAAATAAGGCTTTATAAAACAGTATAAATCCGTTCGTGCCGTATAAGTTTAAAAAAACATTCTTTGTACTTTTGTCGAAAAAGTCAAAATGTTCCTCGTACGAAAAACGACAAAAGATTCCTTTCATATCTTTTACTAAAAACTCACCAAAGGGTAAAATTGGATTTAAACAATTGTAGGTGGATGGAAATAACATTACATATTGAGGAAACATAGATGTGGATGATAAAATACACCCCAGTAAATACCAACGTATAAACAATCTCGGATAAAAATGAGATTGTGATATTTCCCTTACCTTAGGTCCGATTTACTTCGTATGTGTCCGAACCTCCTGTATAATGATTTAAATAATGTCATTGACTTATTACAGAATCATATTCATTGTTATGATATCATATATGGTTCACTTGTGACATTATATTACCCGTTCTTTTGTAAATTCCATGTTAAAGAAGCGTTTTGGGTAAAATCGTTTCATTTATCGTAGGTGTTTTGACTTGTTGTTCTTGACATTATTATTACTTATATCATGATTTACTTACTTCCATAATATAAAATATGATTTATATATCATATATATTCAGTATATATATATATATAATAGATAGATAAATGAAATGAAAAACACTGTTCATGGAGACGGTAGTCCGTACGTACGCATGAACGCTGTTTTCCTTTCCTTATTGTCTTGAATGGAAGTAAGTAGATGACATACATATATATATATATACATAAATCCAGTAGCTTTGTAATGTCATATATTTCATTATTATTTCTTATATATTCTTTATAATCATTCTTAAATGGTTAATAGGGAGAATGAATCTCATCGCGTCGTGGAGACGGTATTCCGTACGTACGCACAAGCGATGATATCATTTCCATAAATATTGAATTGAATTGGAGTGGATTATACAATATATCAGAATCAATATGATGTTGTAATAACTATGTATAGTTATTCTTTACACCATTATACCCATCCAATTAAGGTGGTGGCGGAAAATAGATTACACCACGGCGTGGAGACGGTATTCCGTACGTACGCACGCGTGGTGATTTCCTTTTTCCGTAGGATGGATAGAAGGTTAATTAGAGTTGTTTCATATTTATAATAACATATCAGTTTATAAGAAATACTGATGTTATTACTTTATCATGAAACAACTAAAGAAGAAGAAGTTGAAGAAGAAAGAAATTGAAAAGATCGGTAATGGATATTACCTTTTCTTTGGAACGCCTCTTTGAATCCTCCACTAAGATTGGTATTTGGAGAAGACCAGGACCTCTAGGATTATTATAGGCAAGTGGAGAGGAGAAAATTTCAGGGGTTGTCCGAGCTTGAGTGCTCAAATTGGTGTGAGGAGGAGGGGGAGGAGGTGCCCTTTTATAAGGGAGGAGAGGGGCACCTTAGGAATATCTCAAAATATTATTTTATATTAAAGTCAAAATCGGTTTATAATGGTTCCAAAGGGTCTTATTTCGAAGATAAAGTGGGGATGGGTCGAAATACTATCAACCAATAGGATTTAGATAAGTTTAGGGTATTATTTTAACCTTATCAATTAGATTTAACTCTAAGTTAATTAATTTAACTTTTATCGTGTCTTTTTGTTTTCTTTCACTATATTGTTAATACACTTACTATAACATGCCAAACGAACCCCAAATTTTTTATTATTAATATATATATCCTTATCTAAGTCATTTGGCCGAACCTTAGATTTTTAGGAATAAAATAACAATTAATAATATTTGATTTAAAAACTATTTAGTGTCAATTTTGACACTATTTGATATATGATTTTTGTGAAAGTCATAATAGAATTATATGTTCGAACCATGTTGATTAAATCAACAATAATATATCATAGTAACCTAAAAAATTAGTGGAATTCATAAAAAGTCTTAAATTACATTTATTTTGGTATTTATATTATCAATTATGTCAATATTTCATTAATAAGATAATTACTGCATCATCTTTGTGTCATAAATAAGTTAAATTATTTGATGTCTAAAAATTACAAATAAAATATCATCATGTAGGAAATCTTTTTAGCTTTCTAATGAATATTTACAATTGAATTTATCTTATGTATAACCCCATATTAAAAATGATTTACTTATTAAACTTTGATTTTAACTATTTTAACCCTTCTTTAAATAAATTAATAATAAATGTCCTAATCTAATCCAAGTGGGCCTAAATGGTCATATTTTATTCCTAAGTTTGTTTTTTGTCGAATTAAACTTGTCCAATATAATTAGGACATGTGTTAGGGTAATATTAATATCATATTTACCCTTAGTTACCCTATTTACTATTAACCGCGGTAAAAAAAAGTAAAAAGTTACTATTCACCAAAAATTATTTTCATCTCATTGAACCACATTTTGGTCCATGATATTAACCGTGTCTCTCGGATTTTCGAAATTCCATTCACAGAAGCGGTAAAATTAAGTTTTATGCAAAATTCAGTTTTTAACCTACCACTTAGTGGTTTCACTATTCATCAAAAATTGAAAGTTTTCAGAAAAGTACCAAAATTTCACCCTAGGCTATAATTGATATTCCGAATTCAAAAATGATTTCTATTTTACAAAATTCCAAACATATAAGTTGCATTAATTAATTTTATAATTAATTTCCGCTGTTACAACAAATAGCGTGTTTTTAAGAGATAATAACTATCAAAAGATTGACAATTGTTTATAACTGGTTTAAATGTGAAATTACATCCAATGACCAACATTGTATTAAATTGTAAAAATATATTCTAAATATACTTTAAAACCACTCAAATTAATGATTTATCACTATTAATTATTTCGATTAAAAAAGTTGTTTTTAATTATAATTTAGTAATTTTCACTATTCATCAGAATATGAAAGTTATCCGAAAAGTACCAAAATTTCACCTTAGGCTAAATTCGATACTCCGAATCCAAAAATGAAGTCCATTTTGAGAGTTAAAATTTCTAAAATTTTAAAAGTAGTTATTACTATTCATAACGGCTAGTTTCAATAATATTTTAATAGCATATCATTGTTTCGTGAAACTCAGTATTACGTATCACACACGCTATCGAGGAAGGTTGCGATTGCGTGTAATGCAAGGCAAGTCAAGGATGCGTGTTGTGCAAGCTCCTTTTGGTGTAGCGTACAACACAAGACATTAGTGAAATAAAAAAGAATATTTTTCATAAAATCTCGGGCTGTTACAAACATCAATGTATGGTATGAGTAGTTGTATAGATAGAATTATTTTACTACATATTTGAAAAGAACAAGAGATCATATTGTACATAATAATTCATTCACCCTTAGATATGGGACATCTCTGTGATGGTATATTCATTTTTTCCACCGAAATACAACATTTTTCACTATCATTATCCTATGACAACATGACCCCTCTGAAATGATTTTAGGATAGGAATTAATATTACATATAATTGTAGGTGATCATATTTAGGCTAGTCAAAATTTAATAACTAATGAATTAGGACCTCTTCATTGAGTGGAACCAAAGGGAATCCCATAATGTGAGCTATATAAGTTTAGAATCCAATAATGGAAGTGCATATGAAATTATAGGAAGAGGGTTTTTGATGGTACACATGGGGAAATTATCAGCATGGTGTAATGCACTGAAATTTATGTTGTGTGTTACCAATGTGGTGGTATGTCTATAAAAATAAACCAATCATAGAGAAACCTATTCGATTGCACTTCTTGTGGTAGGATGAGTCGCCTTAATTGGATATATAGATATAGTAATCTAGTTCCATGGTAATAGGGATTTCTCCATGTACCGTTATTAGGTCCATGATCATAAAATTGTCTTCACTATTGAAGTTGTCATTCTATAGGCCTTTCTGGATGAGTATGTTGTTGTGTCTGAGGTAGTTAGGCCTTAATGTTTTGCAAAAATTACACGGTAAAAATTATTTTTCACACCTTTTAACTATTATTTTTCAGATATTATAGGGACAATTGAATTTTAGTGGTAGATAGAAGTCATCAATTACACTAAAAGAGTTATTTCTATTCAGTTGGACCATAGAATTTACTAGTAATCATACAATTGGCACACTAATTGTAGGATCATGAGTTTTCATATGAGGCGATGATATCTTGTGGTTTTCTTTTAAAATATTTATTTATGGAAAACTGTGAATACCCTATGAGGTAATGGGTGTATCAGAAGTCTTCAAGTATTGTTTGGATCCCAGAGCCCATCAATTTGAAAAATAATGAGAGTACACATGGTTATTAGAAACTATGTGGCACATGTCACTTGGTTACTACTTATCGTGAGAGGCTGGAGATTGAGGAGCTATATGCCTCATCACTTGAGGATACCATACAGATGGATACACAAGACTTTGGTTGGAACATGTTGTTTTTAGCATAGCCAAATCATATGGATTTCGTACGGTTTTGAAAACATTTAATAGTATCCATTTTAGAGTCACATATATAGAATATTGAGTGCATGGTTGGTGCACTATTTGGCCGACAATGCAGTCGAACCATGCAACAATGTTTTGTATAAATTACCATTTTACCCATAAAATGTATTGAAAAAATAAAATATATATTATTGCTCTCTCATTTGATATAAGTGCTTCTAGGGTGCTTCATCAAGAGCTTGTATGTGGGATTTCCATGCATTCACTGTCCGATCATGGAATTGAGTGCTCTCAGATTCATTTGGTCTTCCTAGGTGATGAATAAATTATTATTGTTCTATTAGTTGTTTTACTTTTTATAAGATGTAATTTTTTAGGTGATATCTAATTTTCCCTATTTTCATGGTTTTCATATGTTCTTCATTTTCATCCAATTTGGGAATAATCAGGAGCTGATACTGCATGAGAAATCCATAGAGACCTTTGATAGTTGGTATATAATTTTACTTAGTTCTTTGGTGATTTATAAATTTTGTTTATATTGTTTGGACCACCAGATATTATATAATGACAGGGAAATTGAATTTTATAATTGCATAAAATGAAATAGAACATGATATAGATACACTTAAGTTCCCTTGACATTTACTGGAGGTTGTCTCTCCATCTACGGTCACCCATTGGGTGATCCATTTAGTTTTCTATTATTAATCCACCCTTGGGGTGAGTGTTAGTTCACACATGGTTTGATGATTCCTTTTAATAAATTAATTTAATTAATTTGGTTGAATTAGAGATGGTTTTACTCCCATTTCATGTGAAATCATGATTTTATTAGATTGAATTACATGAAGGGATTATTTATAAATTGTATAAACGAGTTGTTAATCTCGTGTAATAAAATGTTAATTTTTTATTAATGATGACGGAAAAAAGTGTGATGAGTTTAATTGTTGTAGATGGTGGTTGGTATACCATGGATCTTAAGTCCATTATATTCCATGGAAATTTATACCTTGATTCATTAATGAGGTAGTGGATTCCTTGTATGATATTTCTCTATGGGTCTTGATTTAATGTAATTCCATGGGCCTTGATTACCCTTGGATCAAGATTGTTTTGGGCTTATAGTTGACATCATCTGGTGACATGATATGTGGACCCCCGTTTAATAAAATTCTAGTTTCCATTGAGATACTGATGGTACTCGATGAGGATTCCATGATATTTTCTACCTTGTATCTGGACCATTGTGGTCTTACATGTAGATTTATATAATGTAGTTTTTGTAAATATTTCAGGATTGGATTCAATGAATGTATTTGGGGAATGTTTCCCTTATGGTTGTTTGGTATATCAATGGATTTTATTGGTATTTAGATTATATGTTTAGGTGATGGATGTTATTATATACAATTTATATGGTGAGGTCATGGTTCTTACTTCTATTTACATTACTACTACCTTATTATATGATATTGACCCATGTTGTACAACGAGACTTGTTGGGAGATTAATTATCCTTTATTTTTTAGTATAAAAGCCTTTGTCACCATCCATTTTATTAGTTATTACGTGTGATATATATATATATATTCATAGCATTTATTGGAAATTCATGTTTTTTATACCAGTGGGTGGTTACGAACTTAGATTATACCTCACTCCATGTTTGTTTTGCCCATGTAATGATGACAATCTATATTGATGTAGGTAAGGATTGGGGGAATTTTACCACACTTTGATTCTAGAATTTGTGAAATTCTTAAGAGTAGTGGAGCACAAGGAAAAGCTAAGGATCATGATGCTATCTGGAGATAGTAAATTTTGGTCCTTCAGTTATTTTGATACATATATTGCATTACATAGTTATGTAACTATTTTCGATTATTTGTAGACACAAAACAGACATCATCATCTTTTTATATGAGATGTATGCTAGACTTTGTCACATACCCCAACTGGTTATCTATAGATTAATAGTTATACTAAATCCGATATTTTTTTGTTTGATTGAGTCCTCTTTCTTACTCCCGGATAATAAGGAATAGTTTCTCCTCAAACACACTGTAGTTCTCCACTGCTAGTCCACAACCTCTAGCATTTGAGGAGATGAGCATGTGTCCTTGTAGCCAATCAGGCTCATGGTACTATTCAGAGGAATCTAGTACCAGGATGATAAAATTTTGTAACTGAGGTGTTTTCTTTTTTGGAATTATATTTATTGAAAAGAGAAAGAGATAATACTGAATTTGAATTTGGTAATGAGTTATTCCAAGGTGTAGCTAACCCATGTATTCTTAGAAGAAAATTTTTTTTGAATGAAAGCTTTAGTTTTTTTCTAGATTTTTTCTATTATAGTTTATTTTATTCCACCATGGGGTGTTGCATATAAGTTGTGATGTTATTATTGAAATGATTATGCCTATTATTTATTGGAAACCTGATCAAATGAGGTTATTTCATCACATGCATCATATAAGGAACTTTATATGAATCACATGGGATGCATTATGCCTTGGAATATAGGATGAATTTATATTTTCTAGAAGTAGGGATTGGTTTCATGATAGATATAATTTCTATTGTGATAGTCTTCAAGGCATGGAATTTTGAAACATGGTTGGTATTCAATGGTCCTACTATAACTTGAGTTATGGTTTCCAGATTAGGCTATAAAAAACACCATGAGAATCCATGTGTATAATTTTTTAGTCATAGACCATGATCCACATGGAATGGATTCTGTCATGCTGTGAATTAGAGGGATTATATAGTTTAGTCCATGAAGTGTATGGGACCCTATAGGCCATAATTTTGTGACATATTTGGTTCATCCATTTCAAATGAATGTGTTGTTAATATGGAAAGGAACTGGAAGTTGAAAACTATGCAATAGAGAACATATCATGGAATCTAATTTTGAGTGGGAAAGAGAAAGTGTACCTAGTGATTTTTCGACAATTTCATTAACATAGTACTGGAATTAGAAGAAGGCAGTGTCATACGACTTATTTATAGGATGGATTTGACCAAACATACACATTAAGCTATGAACATTGACATTGTTCTTTACTAAGGTGTGAATTTGGAATTAACGGGACATTACAGCATTATGAAATCCATTATTATTCTAGGAGGGTAGTGATGACCACACTCTAGATGTATTGTATAAGGCCCCAGCCTTAAACCTTACTTAATATTGAATTAAATGAATAATTCACATTGAGGATCTTTTCAGGTTTAGAGTTTTAGAGAATTAGAACATAACTATTACATCTTAAAAGATTACAAAGTAGACACTTCTACTATGTCTCCATAAAATAAAAACTCTTAAAAAAAATATGTCTAGATTCCATGTTTTAGATAGCATGAAATTCCCTTGATCCCATCCTTGACCTTATTCCACTTTAAGTCCTGTGAAAAACATTTCGAAAAACTTGGGGTGAGCATAAAAAGCTCAGTAAGGGATAAAAAAAGAATGAAAACTGTTAGTTTTTCAAACATCAAGTAAACCATGTATACTATATCAATGTAATACCTTCACCTTCATGATGTAGTAAAAAAAATCTTCACTGAATAAAGTATCATTACTTACCTTTTTGTAACCAAAAGATTACCATAAAACCCATATAAAGAACACATAGAATATATAAAGGTAACTTGGGACATAAACATACTTAAGTGGAATAACCATACGGTTGACTTCCACACATATCACTTAATGGAATAGCCATACAGCCAATTTCCATACATACTTAATGGAATAGCCATACGGCCGACTTCCATACCCAATGCATTGGAGGTTATAACGTAACCACCCGTCCTGGTATTCACAGCACCACCCGTCATATGGTTTATAACGTAACCACCCGTTAAAATGTCCAAGTACCAGTATAAAATCATAAAACATAAAACCAATATAAAGGAATGATAAAATTTCCACATTTCAATCACAATATATCATAAATATATTGACATAATAGAATCCTTTTTCAAAACCATTTTCAATACCAAAATACATAAAAGAGTATATGGTATTTATTTTATTTTAAAAACATTACGGCTTGTTGAGGAAGCCAAAGACCAAATAATACTCGCGGCGGCGGAAAAAGGTCGTTGTCACCGCGTATGTTAAAAATAAACATTCCTTTTTGTCGTTTAGTAAAATGCTTCATAGAAAAAGATTCCTTTTGCATAAAAGTAAAAGTCAAAGGATTTTATACACCGTATAAAAGAAAGTTGTGTATAAAACGAAATATGCCTCAATGAAAGGAGATTGAGACGAAGTCCCTTACAAAGATCATTTTTAAATAAAATAGATATATTATGTGTATTAACTATAAGTACACATAAAGAAAGTAAAAATGAAAGATAGGACATAATAATATCATGACATAATTTGAAAGTAGGAGATTAACCCAAAGAACGGAAATTGGGTTAAGAAGTTCCCTTACCTCGGGTCCGACTTGACTCGATCGTTCTTTAACGTCCTGAATAATAAACTTGAGTTAATTTATACTTGATTAAGAACCTTTTTAAAGTTCATTATTCCTTTTATATAACTTATTGCCATGTTATAAACATTATGTAACCATTTAAGTTAATAATGTTTGTTTTGTCAATATTTGGTTCTTAAGTCGAAAGTTGACTTCTTACAATTACATGTTGTTCGTGTGGTCAAAAGTTTTTTATATACAGAATGAAATTCCTGATTTGGATATCATATATATCATATATATCCAGAATATAAATGTATTTATAATATTACATAATCATTTAGAGCTAAGAAATGAAATGCACCGTTCATGGAGATGGTAAGTCGTACGTACGCATGAACGCTACTTTCATTTCTTTGTCATATTAGTGGAATTAAAACTAAATGAGAGGTATGTATATTTTAATTCCAGAATTATATTCATCATTTAGATATATCATTAATTATATATATACATTATATACATGTAATTTTAATAGTACATTACATTTGGGGATAACAAATGAAATGCACCGTTCATGGAGACGGTAAGTCGTACGTACGCATGAACGCTACTTTCATTTCTATCTCATACTTTAATGGAAAGAAATAATAATGATATAGAGGTATATTATAATTCCAGTATAACATCATATATAATAACTTTAAATCAATCCTTTACACGTCCCACATATGGCATTAACGAATCACATCACTTTGAGGGGGCGGTAGTCCGCACTTCCTTAAATGAAGATATCGTGTGTACCCATAATGGAAACCATAAAGGTATGACCAAAATGAAAAAAACAGAAGCTTAAGGAAAACATAAACATATTATATATCATATATAAAAATAGTGACATCATAATGGCCACCCTTGAAGGTTTTAAATGAGTATTGAACAATCATCGTTTCGGGAGGCAGAATTTCACCATCCACAGAAACCGTATGTTCTTTAACCATTTGATGTAGTTGTGTGAGAGTGTAGCTCAAATAAATATTATAACAACATCCTAGTATATTGAAGATACTGGTGTTGTTACAAAAGAAGTAAATAAAAAGAGTTTAGAGGGCTGGAGAAGCAAAATAAAACAAATGAACAAGAGAGAATGAATTACCTTTAAAAGTGTAACTCCCTATTGATTTGAGCCTAAAGGCTTCCTTTGAAAGGATTCTGCCCAAAGGGAATCCTCTAGGATGAGGAGAGGGATGTGGAGAGAGTAATTGGGCAGGGGTTGGCCGATCCAAAGGCTTGAGAAGTGTGTGAAATGAGGTAGAGGTGGGGGCCTTTTATAAGAGGAGAGGAGGGGCACTTTTGGAAAGTAAAGAAATATTACTTTATTTGAAAATGTGTTTCGGTTTTAAAAGGTCCCACATTGATATAACTAGTGGATAAGGTGATAAGGGTTCTAAATCCACTCATCCAATTGGTATTTTGCCATGTGTAGGTTTTAGATTTTTCATTATCTTTCAATTTTATTTAAATCGTCAAATAATGATGTCATCGCAGCATCATTATTATGTCATATATAATTTAATTTATTTAATCTCTAAAAATTATAAAAAAAATACTATGATGTAGGAAATCTTTTTATCTTTACAATGACTATTTATAATCAAAATTTGGACTTGTATAACCCCACTCAAAAATTAGTTTAGTAAAACAATTTATGTTAGTGTCATTTTCACTTTAACACTAAATAAAAATATATTAATGTCACTTTCCAACTAAAGTGGCTCCATGGGGTCCCCAAGTTGTCCCATGGCTTGTCTTGGTCGGCCATGACTCACCCAATAGGTGTAGGACAAGTTTCATGGTGTTTTCACATTCTTATAATACCATTTTTACCTTAAACTACACTAATTACCTCTAATCGCGATTAATGAAAACAATTACTATTCACCAAAAAATTATTTTATTCTCATTGAACCACATTTTACTTCTTAATGACAACCATGTATGTAGGATTTTCAAAATTCAATACACATTAGTGGTAAACTTTCATTTAACTGGAAAATCAGTTTGCCTGATTACCACTTAGTGGTTTCACTATTCATCAAAAATTGAAGTTTTTCAGAAAATTACCAAAAATTCACCCTAAGCTATCTTTGATATTACGAATTCAAAAATGAAGTCCATTTTACAAAATTCAAAACATATAAGTCAAATTAATTAATTTAATAATTAATTCCCGCTGTCATGACAAATAGCGTGTTTTTGTGAAACAATAAGTATCAAAAGATTGACACCAGTTTAAGTCCAATTTCAAAGTGAAATTGATTCCAATGACCACCATTGGATTAACTGGTAAAAATATATTCTAATTTCACTTCAAAACCAATTCAAAATATAATCTAATCATATAGATAAATTAGATTAAAAAGAGGTTTTGAATTAAAATACAACATTTTACACTATTCATTAAAAAAATGAACTTTATCAGAAAGGTACCAAAAATTTACGCAAAGTAAATTTTGATGTCCTGATTCTAAAGAAGAGTTATATTTGGTCAAATAGAATTTATAAGATCGATAAAAACTATATTTAATGGCGGTTATCCGTCAAAAGGTGATAAGTGAAACTTTCGTGAAAATTAGGGTATAAATGCCTAAAATTGAACTCTTTCCGTATTTTTAAGCCTTTATCTTTTATTGGGTAAATGTATAAACATTTAAAAACATATATAATCATATTTTAGTTATTTCTATCCATTCCCGCCAGTACAACGGTTACTCGTTAACTAACATTTAAAATAATATTATTCTATTACTTGTGTCCAACGTAAGTTTTCAAAGAAACTCATCGTTGCGTACCGAGTACGCTATCAAACGTAGAAACCCCTTTTAATTAAAATTAATATTTAATTCGTAAATATTAATAAATATGAAAATTATTTATTCTTTATTTACCCGGGATGTTACATCCTTCCCCCCTTTTGGGAATTGCGTCCTCGCAATTTTATTCACTTATCAAAATAAGTGGGGATATTTATCCCTCATAGCATTTTCAGATTCCCACGTTGCCTCTTCAACCACATGGTTTTTTCACAAAACCTTTACCGATAAATCACCTTATTCCGTAACACTTGCTCCCTGTGGTCAAGAATCTAGACCGGTTGTTCCTCATAAGATAGGTTCTCTTCCAACTGAACTACCTCTGGACTCAAAACATGAGATGGATCTGGAATATACTTTCTCAACATTGAAACATGAAAAACATTGTGTACCTGAGATAAACTCGGAGGTAAAGCCACCCGGTATGCAACTGATCCAGCTCTCTCCAGAATTTCATGTGGTCCAATAAACATTGGACTCAGCTCTCCTTTCTTACCAAATCTCATCACACTTTTCCAAGGAGAAACCATGAGAAAAACATGATCACCTACCTCGAAAGATAGATCCTTACTCCGGTTATCCGCATAACTCTTCTTCCTGCTCTGAGCTGTTCTCATGTGTTTCTGAATCAGCTGAACTTTTTCTGCCATCTCTTCTACCAATTCTGGTCCCATCAACTTCCTTTCACCCACTTCATCCCAGAAAGCTGGAGTTCGACACCGCTTCCCATATAATGCCTGAAATGGTGCCATCTGTATACTGGAATGAAAACTGTTATTATAAGAAAACTCAACCAAAGAAAGATGTTGGTCCAAACTTCCCTGGTAATCCATCGAACAAGCTCGTAGCATATCCTCCGAGGTCTGAATTGTTCGTTCTGACTTCCCATCTGATTGAGGATGAAAAGCTGTACTAAAATTTAATTCAGTACCCAACGACTTCTGAAGGCCTTTCCAAAATTTAAAAATAAACCTGGGATCACGATCCGATACAATGGAGAGAGGAACTCCATGTAACCTGACTATCTCTTTAAGATACAGACGGAAAAGTTGATCAAGAGAGAAAGTATCTCGTATAGAATGGAAATGAGCAGATTTGGTCAAGCGATCAATAATAACCCAGATTGCATTATTACATTGAGATGTCCTCGGTAATCCCACAACAACGTCCATGGATATGTTTTCCCATTTCCACTCTGGCACTGGTAAAGGTTGAAGCATCCCTTTCGGTAACTGCCGCTCTGCTTTAACCTGCTGATAAGTCAAACACATCACAGTAAAATCAGCAATGTCTCTTTTCATTCCATCCCACCAGTAATACTCCCGCAGATCTCTATACATCTTAGTACTGCCCGGATGAACTGAAAACGGAGAACTATGAGCTTCACATAACAACTCTCTCTTCAACTGTGAATCACAAGACACACACAATCTCTTCCCAAATCTCAAAACAAAATCATTATCAATGTTGAATTCAGGAAACTGAACTTTCTGAACCAGCTCTACCTTTTTCTGCAACTCACTTTCTTGCTTCTGTGCTTGCTTGATTCTATCTGATAGAGAAGATCTCACTGATACCTGAAACAAAACAGAAGGACTTCCTGCACCAACAACTTCTATGCCAAAGTTCATCAAATCCTTAACCAAAGGATCACGTTCCAAACGCAACATTGTTAATGAAGCATTACTTTTTCGAATCAAAGCATCAGCCACTGAATCATCCTCCTGCCTCAATTCTAGGAACTATTTTTCCATCCTAAGACGAACCACCTTAGGAAAATATTTCTCAAGAAACATACCTTTGAATTCGTCCCAGTGAAGATCCTCAATCTCATCACTATCCCTTATATTTTTCACCATCGACCACCACTGATCAGCTTCACCTTCAAAACGGTAAACAGCAAGACTAACCTTTTGATGTTCTGAACACCCCATGACATCAAAAATCTTCTCCAGTGCTTTAATCCACCCTTCAGCTTGCACAGGGTCAGATGATCCTCTGAATGATGGGGGATGTTGCCTCATGAAATGTTCCACCACTGACATGTTCCTCTACGGTTGATCTAGATGATCTCGTGCATGGATACCACCACCATTTATAGCCTGAGTCAACTGTGCCATCACTGCAACAAACTGTTTAGTTCCGATTCCGACCATCTCAGGTTGCTGATTTGGAAGGTTGTCTTCCTCCTGATATCATCCCAACATAGCTGCTTTGTTTCGTCTGCGGAAAACCATTCTGAACACAGAAATATCTTAGGCGAAGCAACATGGTAATCCGTAAATGCTATGTCATTTCAATAATATTATAATTTAACACTTTTCTAACTCCTAAAGTTGTCTAAACCGACCTCTGATACCAACTATAAGGCCCCAGCCTTAAACCTTACTTAATATTGAATTAAATGAATGATTCACATTGAGGATCTTTTCAAGTTTAGAGTTTTAGAGAATTAGAACATAACTATTACATCTTAAATGATTACAAAGTAGACACTTCTACTAAGTCTCCATAAAATAAAAACTCTTAAAAAAAGATGTCTAGATTCCATGTTTTAGATAGCATGAAATTCCATTGATCCCATCCTTGACCTTATTCCACTTTAAGTCCTGTGAAAAAAAATTCGAAAAACTTGGGGTGAGCATAAAAAGCTCAGTATGGGATACAAAAAGAATGAAAACTGTTAGTTTTTCAAACATCAAGTAAACCATGTATACTATATCAAAGTAATACCTTCACCTTCATGAAGTAGTAAAAAAAAATCTTCACTGAATAAAGTATCATTACTTACCTTTTTGTAACCAAAAGATTACCATAAAACCCATATAAAGAACACATAGAATATATAAAGGTAACTTGGGACATAAACATACTTAAGTGGAATAACCATACGGTTGACTTCCACAGATATCACTTAATGGAATAGCCATACGGCCAATTTCCATACATACTTAATGGAATAGCCATACGGCCGACTTCAATACCCAATGCATTGGAGGTTATAATGTAACCACACGTCCTGGTATTCACGGCACCACCCGTCATATGGTTTATAACGTAACCACCCGTTAAAATGTCCATGTACCAGTATAAAATCATAAAACATAAAACCAATATAAAGGAATGATAAAATTTCCACATTTCAATCACAATATATCATAAATATATTGACATAATAGAATCCTTTTTCAAAACCAATTTCAATACCAAAATACATAAAAGAGTATATGGTATTTATTTTATTTTAAAAACATTACGGCTTGTTGAGGAAGCCAAAGACCAAATAATACTCGCGGCGGCGGAAAAAGGTCGTTGTCACCGCGTACGTTAAAAATAAACATTCCTTTTTGTCGTTTAGTAAAACGCTTCGTAGAAAAAGATTCTTTTTGCATAAAAGTAAAATTCAAAGGAGTTTATACACCATATAAAAGAAATTTGTGTATAAAACGAAATATGCCTCAATGAAAGGAGATTGAGACGAAGTCCCTTACAAAGATCATTTTTAAATAAAATAGATATATTATGTGTATTAACTATAAGTACACATAAAGAAAGTAAAAATTCAAGATAGGACATAATAATATCATGACATAATTTGAAAGTAGGAGATAAACCCAAAGAACCGAAATTGGGTTAAGAAGTTCCCTTACCTCGGGTCCGACTTGACTCGATCGTTCTTTAACGTCCCGAATAATAAACTTGAGTTAATTTATACTTGATTAAGAAACTTTTTAAAGTTCATTATTCCTTTTATATCACTTATTTCCATGTTATAAACATTATGTAACCATTTAAGTTAATAATGTTTTTTTGTCAATATTTGGTTCTTAAGTCGATAGTTGACTTCTTACAATTACATGTTGTTCGTGTGGTCAAAAGTTCTTTATATACAGAATGAAATTCCTGATTTGGATATCATATATATCATATATATCCAGCATATACATGTATTTATAATATTACATAATCATTTAGAGGTAAGAAATGAAATGCACCGTTCATGGAGACGGTAAGCCGTACGTACGCATGAACGCTACTTTCATTTCTTTGTCATATTAGTGGAATTAAAACTAAATGAGAGGTATGTATATTTTAATTCCATAATTATATTCATCATTTAGATATATCATTAATTATATATATACATTATATACATGTAATTTTAATAGTACATTACATTTGGGGATAAGAAATGAAATGCACCGTTCATGGAGACGGTAAGCCGTACGTACGCATGAACGCTACTTTCATTTCTATCTCATACTTTAATGGAAAGAAATAATAATTATATAGAGGTATATTATAATTCCAGTATAACATCATATATAATAACTTTAAATCAATCCTTTACACGTCCCACATATGGCATTAACGAATCACATCACTTTGAGGGGGCGGTAGTCCGCACTTCCTTAAATGAAGATATCGTGTGTACCCATAATGGAAACCATAAAGGTATGCCCAAAATGAAAAAAACAGAAGCTTAAGGAAAACATAAACATATTATATATCATATATAAAAATAGTGACATCATAATGGCCACCCTTGAAGGTGTTAAATGAGTATTGAACAATCATCGTTTCGGGAGGCAGAATTTCGCCATCCTAGGAAACCGTATGTTCTTTAACCATTTGATGTAGTTGTGTGAGAGTGTAGCTCAAATAAATATTATAACATCATCCTAGTATATTGAAGATACTGGTGTTGTTACAAAAGAAGTAAATAAAAAGAGTTTAGAGGTTTGGAGAAGCAAAATAAAACAAATGAACAAGAGAGAATGAATTACCTTTAAAAATGTAACTCCGTTTTGATTTGAGCCTAAAGGCTTCCTTTGAAAGGATTCTGCCCAAATGGAATCCTCTAGGATGAGTAGAGGGATTTGGAGAGAGTAATTGGGAAGGGTTTGGCCGAGGAAAAGGCTTGAGAAGTGTGTGAAATGAGGTAGAGGTGGGGGCCTTTTATAAGAGGAGAGGAGGGGCACTTTTGGAAAGTAAAGAAATATTACTTTATTTGAAAATGTGTTTCGGTTTTAAATGGTCCCACATTGATATAAATCGTGGATAAGGTGATAAGGGTACGAAATCCACTCATCCAATTGGTTTTATCCATGTGTAGGTTTTAGATCTTTCATTATCTTTCCATTTTATTTAAATCGTCAAATAATGATATCATCGCTGCATCATTATTATGTCATATATAATTTAATTTATATAATGTCTAAAAATTATAAAAAAAATACTATGATGTAGGAAATCATTATATCTTTCCAATGACTATTTATAATCAAAAGTTGGACTTGTATAACCCCACTCAAAAATTATTTTAGTAAAACAATTTACGTTAGTGTCATTTTCACTTTAACATTAAATAAAAATATATTAATGTCATTTTCCAACTAAAGTAGCTCCATGGGGTCCCCAAGTTGGCCCATGGCTTGTCTTGGTCGGCCATAAATCACCCAATAGGTGT
Organism: Viscum album; assembly: GCA_963277665.1. Taxonomy (NCBI): domain Eukaryota; kingdom Viridiplantae; phylum Streptophyta; class Magnoliopsida; order Santalales; family Viscaceae; genus Viscum; species Viscum album. The sequence goes on along the minus strand of CAUJRU010001908.1, from coordinate 42,140 downwards.
AGGACAAGTGTCATGGTGTTTTCACATTCTTATAATACCATTTTTACCTTAAACTACACTAATTACCTCTAATCGCGATTAATGAAAAAAATTACTTTTCACCAAAAAATTATTTTAATCTCATTGAACCACATTTTACTTCTTAATGAAAACCATGTATGTCGGATTTTCAAAATTCAATACAAATTTGTGGTAAACTTTCATTTAACTGAAAAATCAGTTTGCTTGATTACCACTTAGTGGTTTCACTATTCATCAAAAATTGAAGTTTTTCAGAAAATTACCAAAAATTCACCCTAAGCTATATTTGATATTCCGAATTCAAAAATGAAGTCCATTTTACAAAATTCAAAACATATAAGTCAAATTAATTAATTTAATAATTAATTCCCGCTGTCATGACAAATAGCTTGTTTTTGTGAAACAATAAGTATCAAAAGATTGACACCAGTTTAAGTCCAATTTCAAAGTGAAATTGATTCCACTGACCACCATTGGATTAACTGGTAAAAATATATTCTAATTTCACTTCAAAACCAATTCAAAAGATAATCTAATCATATAGATAAATTAGATTAAAAAGAGGTTTTGAATTAAAATACAACATTTTACACTATTCATTAAAAAACTAAACTTTATCAGAAAGGTACCAAAAATTTACACAAAGTAAATTTTGATGTCCCGATTCTAAAGAAGAGTTATATTTGGTCCAATAGAATTTATAAGATCGATCAAAACTATATTTAATGGCGGTTATCCTTCAAAAGGTGATAAGTGAACCTTTCGTGAAAATTAGGGTATAAATGCCTAAAATTGAACTCTTTCCCTATTTTTAAGCCTTTATCTTTTATTGGGTAAATGTATAAACATTTAAAAACATATATAATCATATTTTAGTTATTTCTATCCATTCCCGCCAGTAAAACGGTTACTTGTTAACTAACATTTAAAATAATATTATTTTATTACTTGTGTGCAACGTAAGTTTTCAAAGAAACTCATCGTTGCGTACCGAGTACGCTATCAAACGTAGAAAACCCTTTTAATTAAAATTAATATTTAATTCGTAAATATTAATAAATATGAAAATTCTTTATTCTTTATTTTCCTGGGATGTTACATCCTTCCCCCCTTTTGGGAATTGCGTCCTCGCAATTTTATTCACTTTTCAAAATAAGTGGGGGTATTTATCCCTCATAGCATTTTCAGATTCCCACGTTGCCTCTTCAATCACATGGTTTTTTCACTTACCTGATGAATCACCTTATTCCGTAACACTTGCTCCCTGTGGTCAAGAATCTGGACTGGTTGTTCCTCATAAGATAGGTTCTCTTCCAACTGAACTACCTCTGGACTCAAAACATGAGATGGATCTGGCATATAATTTCTCAACATTGAAAAATGAAAAACATTGTGTACTTGAGATAAACTCGGAGGTAAAGCCACCCGGTATGCAACTGATCCAGCTCTCTCCAGAATTTCATATGGTCCAATAAACCTTGGACTCAACTCTCCTTTCTTACCAAATCTCATCACACTTTTCCAAGGAGAAACCTTGAGAAAAACATGATCACCTACCTCAAAAGATAGATCCTTCCTCCGGTTATCCGCATAACTCTTCTGCCTGCTCTGAGCTGTTCTCATGTGTTTCTGAATCAGCTGAACTTTTTCTGCCCTCTCTTCTACCAATTCTGGTCCCATCAACTTCCTTTTACCCACTTCATCCCAGAAAGCTGGATTTCGACACCGCTTCCCATATAATGCCTGAAATGGTGCCATCTGTATACTGGAATGAAAACTGTTATTATAAGAAAACTCAACCAAAGAAAGTTGTTGGTCCCAACATCCCTGGTAATCCATCGAACAAGCTCGTAGCATATCCTCCAAGTTCTGAATTTTTCATTCTGACTGCCCATCTGATTGAGGATGAAAAGCTGTACTAAAATTTAATTCAGTACCCAACGACTTCTGAAGGCCTTTCCAAAATTTAAAAATAAACCTGGGATCACGATCCGATACAATGGAGAGAGGAACTCCATGTAACCTGACTATCTCTTTAAGATACAGACGGGAAAGTTGATCAAGAGAGAAAGTATCTCGTATAGAAAGGAAATGAGAGGATTTGGTCAAGCGATCAATAATAACCCAGATTGCATTATTACCTCGAGATGTCCTCAGTAATCCCACAACAAAGTCCATGGATATGTTTTCCCATTTCCACTCTGGCACTGGTAAAGGTTGAAGCATCCCTTTCGGTAACTGCCGCTCTGCTTTAACCTGCTGACAAGTCAAACACTTCACAGTAAAATCAGCAATGTCTCTTTTCATTCCATCCCACCAGTAATACTCCCGCAGATCTCTATACATCTTAGTACTGCCCGGATGAACTGAAAACGGAGAACTATGAGATTCACATAACAAATCTCTCTTCAACTGTGAATCACAAGACACACACAATCTATTCTCAAATCTCAAAACACAATCATTATCAATGTTGAATTCAGGAAACTTAACTTTCTGAACCAGCTATTCCTTTTTCTGCAACTCACTGTCTTGCTTCTGTGCTTGCTTGATTCTATATGATAGAGAAGATCTCACTAATACCTGAAACAAAACAGAAGGACTTCCTGCACCAACAACTTCTATGCCAAATTTCATCAAATCCTTAACCAAAGGATCACGTTCCAAACGCAACACTGTTAATGAAGCATTACTTTTTCGACTCAAAGCATCAGCCACTGAATCATCCTCCTGCCTCAATTCTAGGAACTGTTTTTCCATCCTAAGACGAACCACCTTAGGAAAATATTTCTCAAGAAATATACCTTTGAATTCGTCCCAGTGAAGATCCTCAATCTCATCACTATCCCTTATATTTTTCACCATCGACCACCACTGATCAGCTTCACCTTCAAAATGGTAAACTGCAAGACTAACCTTTTGATGTTCTGAACACCCCATGACATCAAAAATCTTCTCCAGTGCTTTAATCCACCCTTCAGCTTGCACAGGGTCAGATGATCCTCTGAATGATGGGGGATGTTGCCTCATGAAATGTTCCACCACTGACATGTTCCTCTGCGGTTGATCTAGCTGATCTCGTGCATGGATACCACCACCATTTATAGCCTGAGTCAACAGTGCCATCACTGCAACAAACTGTTCAGTTCTGATTCCGACCATCTCAGGTTGCTGATTTGGAAGGTTGTCTTCCTCCTGATATCGTCCCAACATAGCTTCTTTGTTTCCTCTGTGGAAAACCATTCTGAACACAGAAATATCTTAGGCGAAGCAACATGGTAATCCGTAAATGCTATGTCATTTCAATCATATTATAATTTAACACTTTTCTAACTCCTAAAGTTGTCTAAACCGGCCTCTGATACCAACTATAAGGCCCCAGCCTTAATCCTTACTTAATATTGAATTAAACGAATAATTCACATTGAGGATCTTTTCAGGTTTAGAGTTTTAGAGAATTAGAACATAACTATTACATCTTAAAAGATTACAAAGTAGACACTTCTACTAAGTCTCAATAAAATAAAAACTCTTAAAAAAAAGATGTCTAGATTCCATGTTTTAGATAGCATGAAATTCCCTTGATCCCATCCTTGACCTTATTCCACTTTAAGTCCTGTGAAAAACATTTCGAAAAACTTGGGGTGAGCATAAAAAGCTCAGTAAGGGATACAAAAAGAATGAAAACTGTTAGTTTTTCAAACATCAAGTAAACCATGTATACTATATCAAAGTAATACCTTCACCTTCATGAAGTAGTAAAAAAAATCTTCACTGAATAAAGTATCATTACTTACCTTTTTGTAACCAAAAGATTACCATAAAACCCATATAAAGAACACATAGAATATATAAAGGTAACTTGGGACATAAACATACTTAAGAGGAATTACCATACGGTTGACTTCCACACATATCACTTGATGGAATAGCCATAAGGCCAATTTCCATACATACTTAATGGAATAGCCATACGGCCGACTTCCATACCCAATGCATTGGAGGTTATAACGTAACCACCCATCCTGGTATTCACGGCACCACCCGTCATATGGTTTATAACGTAACCACCCGTTAAAATGTCCAAGTACCAGTATAAAATCAAAAAACATAGAACCAATATAAAGGAATGATAAAATTTCCACATTTCAATCACAATATATCATAAATATATTGACATAATAGAATCCTTTTTCAAAAGCATTTTCAATACCAAAATACATAAAAGAGTATATGGTATTTATTTTATTTTAAAAACATTACGGCTTGTTGAGGAAGCCAAAGACCAAATAATACTCATGGTGGCGGAAAAAGGTCGTTGTCACCGCGTACATTAAAAATAAACATTCCTTTTTTTTTTAGTAAAACGCTTCGTAGAAAAAGATTCCTTTTGCATAAAAGTAAAAGTCAAAGGAGTTTATACACCGTAAAAAAGAAAGTTGTGTATAAAACGAAATATGCCTCAATGAAAGGAGATTGAGACGAAGTCCCTTACAAAGATCATTTTTAAATAAAATAGATATATTATGTGTATTAACTATAAGTACACATAAAGAAAGTAAAAATGCAAGATAGGACATAATAATATCATGACATAATTTGAAAGTAGGAGATAAACCCAAAGAACGGAAATTGGGTTAAGAAGTTCCCTTACCTCGGGTCCGACATGACTCGATCGTTCTTTAACATCCTGAATAATAAACTCGAGTTAATTTATACTTGATTAAGAACCTTTTTAAATTTTATTATTCCTTTTATATCACTTATTTCCATGTTATAAACATTATGTAACCATTTAAGTTAATAATGTTTGTTTTGTCAATATTTGGTTCTTAAGTCGAAAGTTGACTTCTTACAATTACATGTTGTTCGTGTGGTCAAAAGTTCTTTATATCCAGAATGAAATTCCTGATTTGGATATCATATATATCATATATATCCAGCATATACATGTATTTATAATATTACATAATCATTTAGAGGTATGAAATGAAATGCACCGTTCATGGAGACGGTAAGCCGTACGTACGCATGAACGCTACTTTCATTTCTTTGTCATATTAGTGGAATTAAAACTAAATGAGAGGTATGTATATTTTAATTCCAGAATTATATTCATCATTTAGATATATCATTAATTATATATATACATTATATACATGTAATTTTAATAGTACATTACATTTGGGGATAAGAAATGAAATGAACCGTTCATGGAGACGGTAAGCCGTACGTACGCATGAACGCTACTTTCATTTATATCTCATACTTTAAAGGAAAGAAATAATAATGATATAGAGGTATATTATAATTCCAGTATAACATCATATATAATAACTTTAAATCAATACTTTACACGTCCCACATATGGCATTAATGAATCACATCACTTTGAGAGGGCTGTAGTCCGCACTTCCTTAAATGAAGATATCGTGTGTACCCATAATGGAAACCATAAAGGTATGCCCAAAATGAAAAAAACAGAAGCTTAAGGAAAACATAAACATATTATATATCATATATAAAAATAGTGACATCATAATGGCCACCTTTGAAGGTGTTAAATGAGTATTGAACAATCATCGTTTCGGGAGGCAGAATTTTGCCATCCACGGAAACCGTATGTTCTTTAACCATTTGATGTAGTTGTGTGAGAGTGTAGCTCAAATAAATATTATAACAACATCTTAGTATATTGAATATACTGGTGTTGTTAGAAAAGAAGTAAATAAAATGAGTTTAGAGGGTTGGAGAAGCAAAATAAAACAAATGAACAAGAGAGAATGAATTACCTTTAAAAGTGTAACTCCATTTTGATTTGAGCCTAAAGGCTTCCTTTGAAAAGATTCTGCCCAACGTGAATCCTCTAGGATGAGGAGAGGGATGTGGAGAGAGTAATTGGGCTGGGGTTGGCCGATCCAAAGGCTTGAGAAGTGTGTGAAATGAGGTAGAGGTGGGGGCCTTTTATAAGAGGAGAGGAGGGGCACTTTTGGAAGGTAAAGAAATATTACTTTATTTGAAAATGTGTTTCGGTTTTAAAAGGTACCACATTGATATAATTCTTGGATAAGGTGATAAGGGTTCGAAATCCACTCATCCAATTGGTTTTGGCCATGTGTAAGTTTTAGATATTTCATTATCTTTCCATTTTATTTAAATCGTCAAATAATGATGTCATCGCTGCATCATTATTATGTCATATATAATTTAATTTATTTAATGTCAAAAAATTATAAAAAAAATACTATGATGTATGAAATCTTTATAGCTTTCCAATGACTATTTATAATCAAAATTTGGACTTGTATAACCCCACTCAAAAATTATGTTAGTAAAACGATTTATGTTAGTGTCATTTTCACTTTAACATTAAATAAAAATATATTAATGTCATTTTCCAACTAAAGTGGCTCCATGGGGTCCCCAAGTTGGCCCATGGATTTTCTTGGTCGGCCATGACTCACCCAATAGGTGTAGGACAAGTGTCATGGTGTTTTCACATTCTTATAATACCATTTTTACCTTAAACTACACTAATTACCTCTAATCGCGATTAATGAAAAAATTACTATTCACCAAAAAATTATTTTAATCTCATTGAACCACATTTTACTTCTTAATGACAAACATGTATGTCGGATTTTCAAAATTTAATACACATTAGTGGTAAACTTTCATTTATCTGAAAAATCAGTTTGCTTGATTACCACTTAGTGGTTTCACTATTTATCAAAAATTGAAGTTTTTCAGAAAATTACCAAAAATTCACCATAAGCTATATTTGATATTCCGAATTCAAAAATGAAGTCCATTTTACAAAATTCAAAACATATAAGTCAAATTAATTAATTAAATAATTAATTCCCGCTGTCATGACAAATAGCGTGTTTTTGTGAAACAATAAGTATCAAAAGATTGACACCAGTTTAAGTCCAATTTCAAAGTGAAATTGATTCCAATGACCCCCATTGGATTAACTGGTAAAAATATATTCTAATTTCACTTCAAAACCAATTCAAAAGATAATCTAATAATATAGATAAATTAGATTAAAAAGAGGTCTTGAATTAAAATACAACATTTTTCACTATTCATTAAAAAAATGAACTTTATCAGAAAGGTACCAAAAATTTACACAAAGTAAATTTTGATGTCCCGATTCTAAAGAAGAGTTATATTTGGTCCAATAGAATTTATAAGATCGATCAAAACTATATTTAATGGCGGTTATCCGTCAAAAGGTGATAAGTGAACCTTTCGTGAAAATTAGGGTATAAATGCCTAAAATTGAACTCTTTCCGTATTTTTAAGCCTTTATCTTTTATTGGGTAAATGTATTAACATTTAAAAACATATATAATCATATTTTAGTTATTTCTGTCTATTCCCGCCAGTACAACGGTTACTCATTAACTAACATTTAAAATAATATTATTTTATTACTTGTGTGCACCGTAAGTTTTCAAAGAAACTCATCGTTGCGTACCGAGTACGCTATCAAACGTAGAAACCCCTTTTAATTAAAATTAATATTTAATTCGTAAATATTAATAAATATGAATATTATTTATTCTTTATTTACCTGGGATGTTAAATATTGAACCATAGTTTTCTTGTGAATCCTTTATAGTGGAAGCTACAGAACTACTAGTTGTACTAGAAACTTGTGATGATGAATAATTCATTGAGGGGTTATTTTACTTCATGATGACTCTTGAGGGAGCACCGTTGACTACATTGTCTATTGATAAGTAGACATGTGGTTCTATGAAGCAGCATGTTCTATGGTTTTTGGGGGATGGTGGTCTGTTGGCTGTTGAACTATGGATTGAGATTAAATCATCGATATTTGATAATTTGGAGATAGCTCTTCAAAAGAGATAGAAGATCATGTCTTATACGATTCATGGAGAACATAATCCATCATGAGATATTTTGAACCAGGATGATAGGCTATGAGATATTGTTTGTGTGGATATTCACACCAAGTTCTATTACTACTTTTTCCCTATGATTCCAATTGTAGAGTGTGATATTTATTTCATTTTTATAGAACTAAGAGATATGATGGTTATAGATTAATTATCACGATTTATATATTTTCAATTTTTTTCTTCAAAACCATATTGGTGAATTATGAATGGTGTGATGACTCGAGTATGGACTCTAAAATTCCATTCGATACTAGGTCAGCTTGTTTAGAATAAACAATTTTAATAAGGTTTTAAATCAGGTGAAAATTATATAATATAAACTAAGAGATGTTGGAGGCACATGGATTAGAAGTACAGTCAGTCGACCTGGAAGTTAAGAATCTCTAGCTATAAATTTTTGTTTGATGCTTACCTTGATATGTGTAGCAGCTAGGATGTATGTGATGGCAGTGCAAGTTTAGGTCATCAGTGTGGAAAATGGGGACTTTTGTAGAATTAGTGTGATGGTGACCTAGTTAAGTGTAAATATTTTGGAAGGATGGGCCATGTGCAAGATTTCTATAGGACCATACCTATTGTAGTGAGTGGTTGGGTCAGATCTGATACTAGGTTCATGAGTATGTTTTATAGCACTATATCATGTAGGGAGATGTAGCTATACTAGTTAATCGGGCTGAGGATTTGGTGGTCGTAGACAAGGAATATAGGAACTAGTTGTACTGAGACAGTAGTGTTGGCCTATATTTTATAGTTTGATTTTGTCAAAAGGCCATGGAATACGAAATATTTATTCATTATAGAATACACACATGGATAATTACATATGACCATCTTTGGTTATATGTACAATTTTTGTAAACTCAAATATTCTATCTTTTATATTTTAACATGGGCACATTTCATTGATTAATATATTAACCTATGGATGAAAGAGTTTCACTCATGATTTTGTTTTTTAGTCTGTTTTCATGATGAAAACTCTATTGGGGATTATTATAGAGGATTTAAGATTGTGTAGGGAGTTACAACATGATATTTTTTTGCGTCAATTTTCATGGAATTCATTTCCCTCGAGATGACTAAGTTTTACATCATATTTAAGATGGACTTGCTGCTGTCTTTTGGAACCATCATTGACTGATATTATCATTGGAGGAAATTCACAACACTAGATGTTAGAAATAATATTCATAAGGTTACATGGTATGCCATAGAAATCTATGTTGGACAAAAAAATCAAGTAATAAGCATAATGACATTCCATATAACTAGTTTATATATGGGTTTTCATGGAGTGCATCAAGAATATTTCTCCTCAGTAGTAGATCATTTCATGGATGGGTAAAAAGATGAATTTAATGGTTCAACTCATGAGATTAAGGTAGAGTTATCTTTTGAGATAATTCAAAGAGCTTCATAGGTATCCATTCCTCCATACCAGAAGCATATGAAAGAGTTGTAGGATCTCAATAGGAAACTAGTGGATTTGATGTTTATGGGGCTTATTTGTTCCATTTCTTCTCTGTGGGGTTCTATATAACGTTTTTCGATAATCTATGATTGTAGCATTATGATATGAGAGGATTCTCAAAAATTGGACAATATGAAGGTTAGTAAAATATATACCTTAACATAGATAGATGATCTTTTCTACTATATTTTTTTGGAGTGAATGTGTTATCAAAGACAGATTTGATATATAGATATCATCAGGTGCAGTTCTAACCTATAGAAATTCCTTATACATCATTTCATTGTAGTAATGGTCTATATGAGAATCTAGTTTTGTCGTTCAGTCTTACGAATCCAATAGATGTTTTCCTAATGATTATAAAATGATTTTTCATACTAATCTAGATTCATTTTTGTTAGTTTCAATTGATGATCTATGGGTGTATTATTAATATCAACACAAATATTTCCAACAACGTGAGATAATTTAGGAAACATTGAAAGATAATCATTTATATTACATGCTCACGAAGTTCCACTTATGTATTGATAAAATTCACATATTGACTCATATTATCTCAAAGATGGGAGTATCCGTTGGGATAGAGAAGGTGAGAGCTCTAGTTTGTTGGGATAATCACAAGAATATATTTGATATACATGGATTCATGGGGATAGATGAATAATGTTAGAATTTCATATAGAACTTATAAGAGGGAGAAGTTCCCTTTATGTGTTTGAATATAAAGGGAGTGATATTTTTATTGAAAGATACTAGTGAGACAACCTTTTAAGAGATGAATGGGGTACTGGAAATTTAACTAATCTTAATTCTAATAGAGAAGGATAGAAGATAAACCATGTAATATCCAAATCATTTTTATGTAATTTTATAAAAAAAACATCGAGGATCGGTAGTAACTGAAACATCACACGTGGGATATAAAACATACAAGCTAGATCCAAAATTCAAAATTCAAAAGACAAAAACATCTCATAACCCAATAAAGACTCAATCCATGATGACTTTCATCAGCTAATGATATATGTTACGTATAATGATTCACACATACCATTGGTTCCAACCAATGATCACTATCATTGTTGTCATCCTTTTTCACGCTCTTATTCCAGAGAACATGGTTTGATGGAGTCGATTAATGCCACTCCACAACAACCATGAAGATTAAGATAACTTTAATAGTGAAATCACCTATGCAAAGCACTCTAGATAGAATTCAACATCTTCTGCACTAGCCCCAACCCAAGTAGATCATCCCTCAAAATACTGGGCATGAAAAATCCTTCACACCAACATCATAGTCTCTACATTTCATGAAGCTCCAATGTATCCTAAACTAGAACCAAGAAAATCATGGACTATACAGAAAATGTTAATCTACAAAAAACATGAATTATTTATAGCATAAATGAAGATTCATCAAAACAGAAACCCAAGAACATCCGATTTAACAAGAAAGAAAAGAAAAGCACTAACTTAAAACCACTAAAACCATCGTAAAACCACTACAACAACACTTTTACTACTACAAGAGGGGGACCAAGTGAAAATGATAGGTAGAAAGAGAATTGGACGGAGAATGTGATAAAAATTATACTATCTAACCTGACACCAAAAATATCTTAATCCACTAGAATGCCATCTTGGAAAACTAAAATGGAGTTTAAAACGAAGGTTTCCATGAAAGGAACAACATTGGGAGAATATGGACGGCGTTAAGTTACATTGATCATCCACAAAAATAGAACTTCCAGAAAATGATCTCATGGAGAAAAGGGGAATCAATGAGTATAAAGGTGGAGAATGATATGTAAAATGGATGAAGATCCCATAGTAACATGAAAGAGAAAAATTCAGAGGAGAATCAGTAGCCAAAATAGGATAGGAAAAAGAATTTTTAAAAGGTGAAAAACATAGGACACTGAAGAAGAGGGTCCCCTCAAAAAAGGGGAACCACAAAAGAATAAAAAAAGTTTAAGAATAGGACAATGCAATGGAAAATTGAGAATAAAGAAAAAGAGTCTGGAATAGGATTCTCTATTTCTAGGGGAGGATGAACTAGTGGGAGGTTCTAGGAAGAGTAAAACCTATAGGGGGAGAAGAATGCTCAAGAGAAATATATGTGATTGAATGGAGCCATACACCATGTATTATGAAACATAAGGTATCAGTCTTGGATAATATATTATTCATGGGGATATAGACATGGCATATATGTCTCATTTGATGAGGCCAGATGAGAGGATTTACATGATACATTGTCTTGTTTTTTCTTTATACATTCATGATTTCTACTATTGGGTAGTATAAATATAGGAAAAGAATGTTCTAGTGTAAATGGAACACAAAAACTTCATATACATATTTACAGGGAGTGATTTATTACTAATTTTGAGAATGTGGTTGGATTATATATAATAATTTGACTTTGATACTGCCTATACACCTAGGAAAGGAATGTTAGGTTTTGATGAACTAACCATCTGTCAAATACAAATATTTCAATAGGCTAGTAGTGAGTGGCATCATATGATTGTTTTCTCTGATATGAACATGTAGTATATTTAATGTTAATGAAAAAATGTATATTTGATCCACCTCTAAAAAGTATAAAATTCATAAATGGTGATAATGAGATCGAATTCTGATTCAGAGGGCCTAGCCCTAAAGGCGTGTGTGGTAGGTGACATTCTCCCTCTAGGATAAACTATAGGTGGGGATTAGATCTTTTTTATCCATTTTCATGTTTCGGTATGAGTGTAAATATGTAAGGTGATGATTTAGTTGATTCATTCCTCATTTTGGGAAATTCATCCTAGTGTTACCAAGATGAACCATCAATTATGCCATTAGCAATTGTGGTAGGGAAAGACACAACAGTTAACTGGTTTTATTAGGAGGTGATCCACCTGTCAAGAGGTTATGGAGTAACATCAGTTAACTGTAGGAAATTTATAAGAGTTAACTATTCCTTTTTAGAAGTGGGATGATGTCACGATGGATTTCATGATAGGTTTAGATAGGTCACCTCTAGGTATTAATGTTATGTGGGTTGTTGTTGATTGTCTCAGGAAGGTTTCATATTTCATATAGATATAGGAGACTATTAATTTAGATGATTTTTTAGGGTTTGTATCCCTGTGATAGTATGATTTCACATGGTCCCACACGATATCATTTTTCATAGGGACTCTTGATTTAAATCAAGTATATGAAAGAGTTTTCAGATGGACTATTGTGCATAGGTTCTTTGGAGAACAACAATCCAGACATAGACTAATGTCTAGTCAGAACATATGATACAGGTTCTTGAGGACATGTATTATGAATACGCCAATGATTTCAGGGGATCTTGGTTGAGGTATATTCAACTAGTTAAATTCAACTACAAATTAAAGATTTTACGTGGCTATAAAAATGGAACATTATGAGGTTTTGAATGGTAGGCCATTCTGACCACCCTTGTGATGGTTATAGGTTGGTGAGGTAGCTTTTATGGTACCATGTATCATAGAGAAGACTTTTATTTAGGTCCATTTGATTCATAAATTGACAGCTTCTTCATTGTATCAATAGAAATTATATACTGATCACTACAAACGACCTCTAGAGTTTTATGTAATAGATAAGGTCTTTTTATGTATTTCACCAAGGCTAAGACATAGACAGATCATGATATAGGGTAATAATTCACTATAATATGTTAGGCCATTCGAGCTTCTGGATATAATCATTCCAGTAGCCTATTGGTTGTAGTTACCCTATTTGGACTAGTCAATGCATGAAATATTTCATGTATCTTTACTAATCCATTATATATCATAACCATTTTACATTATTCTTCTTATGAAGTTATAGTTAAAACATGATACATTCTTCATGGAGAATCCAATCCATATCATTAAAAGGAGGATGAAGTGTCACCATGGATAGAAATTTATTCTAGTATGGTTTCAATGGAAACATAATCGTTTACTAGATGGGACATGGGCTATGGAAGTTGACGTACGTGCTTAGTGTATACAGTTAATTTCATATGAATGTTGATCACTTTTATGTGGGAAATTTGCGGTTGAATTGCATGGGGTATTTTAAGATCACGTATTTCCATACGAGGTGCACATACGATTTTATTTTTATATTAAATACTAATTACGGACTAATGTAAATACCTTTTGATGTTAGGGGTTTATTGGCGTTGTCTTTGTTTTTTCAATGAAAATGTCATATATTTATAGAAAATCATGATATTCCACAATTATAGTATAAATAATGCTTAACAGTTCTCATGATCATAACTAAACATACAATAAATGATTGTAGTTTGCTACATGAAACACAATTTGAGGAAACCATGTGGATGGAGGCACAAACATTTGTGGAGAACCTATTGTTTCTAGAATATATAAATTAGACAGTTAGTTCATTGTTTTTCAGACCATTCACTCTAACAATTCAAGGGGATCCTTTTTACAGAAGTGGTGGAACAATTGATGCATAGTTTGTCCAACTGTGTAACCAAACAGTTCTACCCAATTTTCATTGTGGAAATTACCACTCTTTCATAAAATTCATTAAAACCAAGAAATATATTCTAATCATCCCATTTCCAAGTAGTGGTATCATGGTTCCCCATCCATGATCAAATTCATAGGCTTTTCCACCACCCCTCCATCCGAGCATGGAATCGTGCAATGTCTGTTTCCTTGGATCCATGCATTGGAGTATTCAAATCATTTTGTGTCATTATTCATTTAACATGGTATCTGATTCACCATTTAGGTGAAAACAAGGGATCATTATTTTAATATGTTTTCCCATTAGTTAGTTTTATTCTGATATGAGATTAATTACGAGGTGATACTATAAGAGAAATCTACTACGAACCTATAGTAGGTGGCCAATACATTTCTTTAGTGTTTTGGTTATTTATTTAGCTAGTTTCCTATTATAATCCAACCATAAATTCTGGTGTGACCCTGAAATTTAATTGAGTAATTGAATTAAATGTAATGGAATAGGATATGGACACCATTTTGTTCCCTCAATTATTAATGGAGTTTGTTTTCCCAACCAATATCACCAATGAGTTGTTCTATTGAGATTTCCTTGTTAATCATCACATGGGGTGAGTTTTAGTGCATGAATAGTCAGAGGAATCCTATTAATAAATGATTTGATGTGATTTTCTTGGAATTAGGGATGGATTTTCTCCCTTTTCACGTGTTAACATGGTGTTTTCTGATGAATTTCATTAATGAATTATTTAATAATTATATAAATGATTGGTTAAACTCATGGTACGAAGTGGTAATTGTTTATGAATGTTGAAAAAATGAAATGTGATGTGTTTAATGGTAGAGGACACCTTTGTTTGCATATGTTGGATCATGATTATGTTAGATTTCATAAGATTTTCTCCCATGAGTATTAAACATGGTAGTAGATTTCTGGGATGTTATTTATCCTTGGTTTTTGATTATATGGGATTCCTTGTGTCTTTATTCCCCTTGGATTGAGTTTGTTTGAGCTCACATTAGATATCATTCTATTACATGTTCATTAGATAAAAATTAAATCATAACTGAGTTTCCATCGAGATTCTCAGGAGACATGATAATTATACATTGGACATCTATACTTTGAATATGACCCTTCATTATTTTACACATCATATTTTACATCAATTTGTAGTAAATGTGACTCAATTAGTTATTTGGAACGGGCATGGAAAATGTTAAATATATGGTGGAATAATGTTGTTGTGTTTTTATTAATATTACGATTAAATAAAAGGGTCATTGAGGACATGCGATATAATTTATATGGTAATGTCGTGGTGCTTAATTCTATTGATATTACTGTAACCCTTTTTTTACGATCCATACCCATGTTTTTAGGGATATTTCTTTGGATATTTAGTATCAATTTATTTCTAGTATACATGTCGTAGTAAACATTCTTTTTTATTACTTATTTCCAATTATATATATATATATATATCAATATTTTTAGATTATTGTGAAAAGAAATGATTTTTATATACCATTTGATGTTTAACTGTTGGTATTTTTTATCATTCATTGTTTAGGAAGTAGTTGTGTACCTGGATAGAATATATTAATTTATGTAGGGATTGGTGTAAGAACCCATAGTTACAATGCTTGACATTGTGCTATGCGTATGATACGGGGGGGGGGGGTGATACTGAGCTGAGGGTCAAGATTCTATCAGGATATTATACTTGTTGGTCTTTTGGTATTTTTATACATGTATTTTACTATATTTTTGTATTCAAATTTTGTATTTTTTGATATAACATGACCTATATAATCATCTTTTGAATATGTGATTAACATATGGCATTGTTACATATTAATTCTTTATATCTATGGTATGACTCTTATACTTCTTCCTCTATTAATTTCTATGATTACTACCACTATCATATAATCTAATAAGAGTGAATAGTATCCCCACATATACACCCTATCCCCTATCATCTAGTTGGAATCCTATGGTGTTCTGAGAGATGCGCTTGTGGCTATGTGTCTAACTAGGATTGTGGAACTATGGAGTTGCATATGCTTCAATGAAGTTACACTAAGTACCTGGTATATCCACATGTAATATTAAAATGAATTGAAAGATATAGAAAATTTTATAGTGGATATTGGAGGACTGATGATAAATTTAATGACACCAAGTGAGTAGAGTGAATTCACAAATAAGATATTGAAGATATCCGTGACAGATTCTAGATATAAGGTCAATGTACTACTATTTCCTAAATTGATCGACAAAGTTCTATAAAATTCATTAATATATCAAATAATATTATTTTTAGAATATATGACATTATTATTATACTATAGACATGACCCCTAGGAAGATAATATTGAGTAATGTTTTTTATTTTATATATAATTTTTTTCCAATGTTCTCAATTATCATTTCTCAGTGTTACTGGTGTTATGGAATATATAATTAAATGAATATTTCTTGAATGATAGAAATATTTTTTTGTTGGACCCTCAAAAACATCATGTTAAATTTCTACAAGGAATAAAAAAATAGTTGATTCCATAGCTTAATGAATTCATAGTGGAGAATAAGATTATCAATTATATGAAAAACATAAAATATAAAAAAATTATAACAATAATCTCCTAGTCTGCTATGTTTTACCATGTATAAGATTAAAAAATTAATATTTTTATAGGATTTGGAATAGTTACTCTATTGTAAAACTGATGATATTAAATTAAACAATATTTTTCTAATGAATCTATTTTTTTCACATATTATTACACTATTTTATGAATAATAATCCATCATATAAGAAACACTGATCAAAATGTATAGTGTCTTAGGAAGACGAGTAACATAAAATTGAAAACATAGAACTATAATAAAATGAATCCTTTTTAATATTCCATTATGAGATCCTAAATTCCATTGATCTCTTAAATCATCATAGGATGGAAAGGGTAATACATAGACAAGGGGGATGAGGTAAAAAACTAGTAAGGGAATATGCCTGGAAAAGAGGCATAACACAAGATTTAATGGAATAACAATATAACATAATAGAAATGTCACATGAATAATCCTTTAAATTCATATAATAAAAATTGTTGAATAAGATGATCATATATATATATGTGTGTGGAAGTAACACATAACATGACACAAAAATTAGTCAATGAAAACATTGAAGACATTATCTCAAGGTATACAATGTCCCAAAATGGATCAGGATTACTTAATTATCCTATACATGACTTCTCATGAGAATAGAAATTATCCAAATAATTGGATAACTATATTGGTTCACAAATCATAACATGTTTTTTAATTTTTTCCCCACATACTCAATAAAAAATTTAAACATTATGTTTACCCATGTAAATAAATGGGCATCATAATAATGAAATAAGGCAGAACCAAAAGGTGTATCAATAATGGTATAGATGAATGATTGGATTAAATATTTAATGGCCAAAAAAATTTAAAAATACTAATATATCATGAATAATTATGTCTAAATAATTTTAAAAATATTATTAGTGTTATAATACTTTTGATATGAGACAATATAGTGCGGTTTAAGACAAAAGGTTAACAAGTACTTAATGAAAAAAATAAAAAAATTAATAAAAAAACATAAAAACTAAAATATGTTTTCATGATAAAATGAATAAATATATAAAATTATTATGGGATTATAATATTTTATGGATCATACTTGAAAATGAGTTTGAAATGAAGAAGTTTTCTTTAATCGGACGTTCTAAATAGGAGGAATTGAGAAGGGATCATTTTAAAATATTGGAAGTAGATAGATATGTGTAGAATATATAAACATTATTTATGAAAAGTAGATAATTATAATGAAGAAATAAATTATGTGAAATAGAGATAAGATGTAATCCCAAGGATAAATTGAGGTTCAGAATGATCCCTTACCATATGTGTGAATTTATTATACCCATGAACACACTATAATAGATAACAAAATTAGATCCATTAAGTACATAATTTAGATCATATTACACACATATGTGACGAATTTTAATTTTATTATATTAATTTATGGCCATTTCAAAGAGTTATAACATTTAATTTTATGTATCTAGAAGCATTCATTTTCGTGGTTTCATGGTCAGTTTACAATAATATAATTATGTAAGTTATTTTCAAATGGGAATAATTTTCCAGATGTGAATCTAGGTGGAACTAATTCACACAGATAAATATAAATGGTATTATATATCATTTTAATTTCTGGTATGAGGATTATTCATCTTATTAATTATTAATTATAAATGTTTAGTATATTTTGGTGGTTTTTCCAATCAGTATAAAATAGTTTAATTTTATTTAAGATTATATTTATATATTTGTTGTAGAACATGGTAAATGTTATAAATTAAATGTAAAATTTAATTTAACCATATTAATATTTTATAACCACCGTTAAAGGATGTAATGGAAAATGACATATCATTATCCTCGGTGATAGTGTGTGAACATAATTTGGACAATAGTTTTAGTTCATTGAAAAATTTTAAATGACGAAAAATTTAGAAGAAATACATTCCATTTGAAATATCTCATTCATGTGAAAACATAATAATGGATTTATTATTATTGTAAGGATGAAGGACATGAGGGGATGGTAGAGGAAAAAATGAAATTAAAATTTATTCTTAAGGAATGATACCTCAAGAATATCACCTCATTGAAGGACTAGTTATGGAACATTTAATTTGTATTTTTTTACCATAAGAACATTTATGGGTGAAAAAGCCTTGGAAATAAAATTTTGTATAATATTTAAAAGAAATAAGGCTTCTATGGTGAATGGAGAAAGTGTGCTAAGTAGTTTTATTTATTGGGGAGGAGATGGGTTTTATTATAAATATATTAACTAGTTATTTATTTTATCTAAAGACTGCAAAACATTGTGGATTACCATGAATAAATATAGTAATTAGTAAATGTGGGTTTGAGATAATGGTATCTCAGATTATCCATTAATTAAAAATTCATGTATTTTTCTTAAAATGAAAAATACTATAAATTAAAAAATATCAATTTTCACCAAAAAATAAACTATTTTAAAAAAATAAGAAAAAATACACTGTACCCATTTTCTATTGTGCATATTTAAAAAATGGAATTTAATTTTTAAAAATATCATTTAAAATTTGAAAAATATAAATTTAAAATAAAATCATAATTTATAAGATAAATATTGATTTTAAGATTAAAATCATTTTTTGGACTTTTGAATAAATAATTAAGAAAACATAATATTATTTTATAATTATAAAACAAAATAATATTAATTTATGAATCAATTGTATGAAAATATATTTTCATCAAAATGATTATATAAATTATAGAATTTTAAATAACAATTAACATTTTACAAAAATATAATCCAATAAATCATCATTTACAAAACATTTATTTATTTATACCAAAATAAAAATATATAATTTTTTTATTTGCAGGATAAAAAAATTTATTTTATACATTCATATGGAAGGATACTATTCTAGCAGCTAGAATACTAAAATTTATTGTCAAATTACTATTCAAATGATTAGGTTACTATTCCAAAGGTATAGATTAATTAATTTTAATATAAAATCATATTGAATTCATTTTTTATTCTATTTTATTTTATAATATGGTTATATAAATACATTCATCGTGAAAGTGAATATTTTAACATAATTTTCTATTTCTACTACATTTTTATGAGTGTCGTTATTCTAGTGGATCAAGGAGATCCAAATTTTCCCATTCTTATTATCGTATTTTCTATTTGTTATCCCTTTGTAATATTTGGAATTCATATGGGATTATTGTTTGCCTAATGTATAATTCATTATTTATGAGTATTATGTTTTTATTAGGGTTCTTATGTTATGTATTTGTTTTCTAACATATTTATAATAAGGGAATTTGAATTGACAAATTTTTGTGTCATTCCATTGTTCCCCCATTATGAAATTTCACACTCAAATTATAGTTTTCATGCTAAGAAGAAGATATGTGTGGGTACTTCTCCCTCATCTATTCCTCCAGTTTCCATGTAACCTATTCATTTTTATGCTTTCTCTTTAGTACCTCTACTAGGTTAGATGTCCTATTCCATAGATTCATACCATTGCAGTCCAAAATCGTCCAATGATGATTATTGTAAGAGAGGAAAATTTACAGCAATATCATATCTGAGTTCAGTACATATGAGGTAACTGGTATGTATATCCTCATGATGGATATATTGAAAAAATCTTGTACTTGGGACACTGTTGGTGGATGCGCTAGTTTATTGGCCATAGCTCTTACATGATCGAGAGACTCTAACCGGATAATATACCAAGGAAATATATTTCCATTATTACCAAATATCATTTATCTCTTCTAAAGGGATACAAGAAGTAATACAAAGTCTCCAACCTCAAACTATATGTTCTACAAACAAATATTTGTATATAACAGATATCGACATTGGGAAGGGCAGACATGTTATTGGATATTCTTCACGTTTTCTTCCATTTCATCGACCATTTTAGGCCAAAGAGGATACATTCACCCCCCCAATCCCATCATGAGTGTGTTCTACATCATGTCCTATAATGGGATTAATTTATATCCATTTGGATAGTTTTGATGAAACTATTATTTTAAGTGAACTCATCAAGTTCTATATGTTAATCACATACTATTTTGAATTCCATTTTCCATTCTCTCAACATGTCTTTTAGTGTCAAAATAGTCTTCTCATCTTGGAAATTAGTTTGGGGGTGATAAGACGTACTAAATTACAACTTACTATTTAAATTATTTGGATAATTTCCTAGAACCTGGTTGTAAATATCAGATAATGATTTTATATAATAGGTATAGGTACATTGTATAGCCACACCACTTTTCTAATGTATATCAATAACATTTGGTAGAGTGTGAGGTTCATTTGAATTGAAATAAAGTGATATTTCTTTTTTTAGGTGATGATAACAACCAATATATAAATATTTACTTTTGATTTCTTTAGAAGCCTAGTGAAAAATTCCATGGACTCATTTTACCATTTACATGTAGGTATGGGTAACAGTTTAATCATTCCCTTAGAAAATTATCTTTTAGTTTTCACTTTCTGACGTACCAGTCACATTGATGCATATATTGTTACATCCTTCTTCATATTTTCCCCCCAATTGTGCTATCGAAAATCATGATACATTTTTTCTCCACGGGTGGATAAATAAGGATGAGCAATGTGCATCATTAAAAATCTATATCTTCATTTGTCAATTGTATGTTACACATAGTAAAGAGAAAAATATTAAAACTATTTTCACATTAATTTTAAACAGTTTGGATTTTACATTTTTTGTACCTTTATACATTTTTGGAGTTTCATCTTCATCTATTTGAGCATCCATTATCTTCTCAAATGTGATGGTTGAAAGAATAAATTTTTAACGAAATTATGTTTTACATTCATTTATGATTCCTATGCTCATCAATCAAATGATAGAGAAGACTGGATCATTCTCATTTATTACCTTTTGATAAGGATGAGGGATCCTTTCTACTCTGATCTGATTCATGATTATTTACAATCCCGTGAAGGTAGTGTATGAAGAGTTAATAATTATTGATGAGATTTAACAATGTTACTTTTTTAAAATTTTGAATTTCAATTTGAATATTAATTTGAGGCTATTTTTATCAATTTATATCACATAATTCTCTCCATAGTGATAAGGCCTCTTGATTTTCAACACAAAGAATATAGTTTGAACTCAAGATCATGTGTGGGAGTTTTTCTCATGAACATCCAACTGCCTTGGAGCAAGGGATATTACATTATCATTTTGGATATGTTATACCTCGTAGTCCATTATTTGATGCATAATTTTATACCAAAAATAGTTCACCAATGTTTGATAGTTTACATACTAAAGTTGTGATAAGAACATTTTCATCTATTTTAAGCAGTAATCTCATTCACTTAGACAGAAAAACATTACTCTCCTCTGATTTAGTTTAGTTAGTGGGCTATAAAATCATGACAATTTCCTCAAAAACTATTTATAATACCAAATTACTCCAAGGAAACAACATATATCTATAACATATACTATTTTGGGACTCTCGTTATTTTCTTTGTAAGATGGGTCTACAAATATTTCTTTTCTATTCATAAAATTCCACAATAATGATACTTATTCTATCCAAAACTCACATTTATTATATTTTTAATATAGTGTATCCCCTTACAACGTCATTATAATTGTATTAAAATGATCCTTGATGTCCTATGTTCTCATGAACCATATCAGAATATCATATATATTCATATATATAGACTACCCCAACTTTGTCGAAATAATATATAATAAATATATTCATTATTTCAATGACCATTGATGGTGAAATAATGATTCCCAAGGGAATCACAATGAACTTATAGTTCCCATAACAAGTTCAAATGGAAGTATTTGTATTATCTATGTTCCACACATTTAATTTTTGATATCACGACTGAAAATCCCCAATAGAGAAATACATTTCCCCAGGTTCTTAATCAGACATGTCAACTATATGTTTTAGGGGATACTTGTTATTTATCATGATTTTTTTATCTGAGGATAATCAGGAATGGGGAACATTAATATAGAATTATTCACAATGAAGAGGACTAGTAAACCCCATGGTGAAACACACTAGAGTATAAAAACCTTTTCATGATTCCCATGTAACTAATGATTTAAATCATCTAACCAAATGGTTTTCATCATTCTAGAAGTATTAGTTATTTCTAGTGATATTGGTACGAGAAAAATTGTGAACATATCCTCTTAGTCAAGGGGAAGACCAATTTTTTTTAGGGAACACATTACTGTAGGCCCTCATAATTTGAAGGTCTTTGATCATGTTCATCACCTTTATCTCAATCATTAAATAAAGATATGATTTCATATAAGGCTATAATATCAACAATTGAGATGATGATTCTGGTGCATATTCATCTTCTTCCTTACACATGTATCGAGTTGGGGGATTCTAATGATGTGAATAATGATTAATTTTCCAATACGTGATGTTTTCTTTATATAATGACAAAACATCCATGTATAATATCTCTTTAAACTCCACTAAATAATTTAAGTGGATATTTTCATTGATGATTATTCATAAAAATCATTTAAAAAGGGGTAATACACATTGAATTAAATATATTCCACATTCTCTATTCTTATAGATAAATCATCCTTAGTTTTTAAGGTGGTGTTTGAATAGTAATTATAGTCATGAAAGATTTGAAATAAACCATAAAATATGAATAAATTAGTATGTTTACTACTCATTAATGAATAAACATCATACATATCACCAAATAATTTTCAACTTCACATTAGAAGTATTGATTGAATTTTCAATTCCATATTTCTATAAAGTATGTTTTTAATGATTTCTCTTTACATCCCTTGAATTTTTGAATTGGTTCACATAATTCCCATGTTCTGTGCATTTGAGACATAGTAATACAAGTGGAGGATTGATCAAAACATTCCTTTATTCTTCTTCATTAGTGGGATTTTGGAAACCCATTTTGATATAATTATACAGATTCCCTTCTCATCCTCCTTCAAAGCATCTTGTTTATTCCTTTAAAAAGTTCTTGGGTTTCATCTTACTACACTATCGACAATTGGGATGTTGGGTTTTCATTCATTCATGGGATTTATCTGTTGATCCTCACATATTAAACTTTAATTTCATCTTTTTATCTTATAGCCCATGGGTTGACTAAGAGTCCCTAAATTCCATCTAAATCTTATGCGTACAACATACGTTCTCTTTATAGTTGTCAATGTCATGAATGTGAAATGTTAATCATTAACTATGCATCAATCCACTAAAGAAGTGATCAACCTTACAATAAGTCTTATTAAAAATGATAGAGACATATCATGAAGGAATTTGAATTAATACCTCATACACTATGATATATTCATATTCCTTTCTTATTTTTCATAGGAAATATCTCTGTATATTATGATTTGGAGAAAAGTGAAATTGTTTAATGAAAAATCTTTCGTTGAATCATTCCCAATCTGGGGATGTATTGTCCACATTATATATAGTTTTTTGATCAATATAGACCATTTTCCATCTTCCCAATCAAACATATAGAATGATAGCATGACTAACTGTTATTTTGAGTGTTGGAGAAGATATAATATATTGCTAATTGAGAAATACATTGTTTAATGATGAGGGGATCAATGGATCCACTCCTGAAAGGAGGCCTTGTTCACCTAAAGGGTTAAAATTTATATTTATCCATCTTAGAATGGTGGAATGACATAAAATTCATGTAATTATTCATCAAATAATCCAGTTAATCCATTGTTATCATGATGTTATGTGCCTTTGTTAACATCAGGTATGTCGTATCATTTAAGAAATATTAACACTACCAATAACATTTATTGTTGGAACATGTTCCACTAATTATTTCTATTAACATTGAAAATGAAATAAATTTCCATTAGGTTGCGTCAAAATATAGATAAGTAGAATATAAAAAGAAAAATATTATTATAAAGGAATAACATATAAATTAAAATTAATTTGTATCATATGATTTAATTTGTTTCAATATAACCTGTAAAGATCCAGAAATTCCATGAAAATATTTTTTTTGTAAATTCGTGGTATTTTTTATGAGTCTGCGAAAATTTACAGTGCTTGATTCTGAGGCCCGGTGTTCCAAGAAATAATTTCTGATGTTTTTTATGGTACGTTCAGTAAACGTATGAGCGGGATTTTATAACTTTTGAATCGGTACTCAGAATTGAAATCTGGGGGCACCGTTAAACTCGTAGTGCGGATATTCGCTTAAAGATACCTTCACCGCAGTTGAGTTATAACAAAAATGGATGTTAATTTTTGGGGTTTTAAAAAAAATTAAATATAAATAAGTGTAACTTAATTTTATTTGTTTGGTGGTTAAAACCTCCAAGCGGAGGTTAGAGTTGGAGCCCACCCACACATAACCTCCCTTGGGAGGATATTATTTTAGTTGGACCCACCCGATGTTTAGCATCTCTTGCAATCAAATATGTGGGTCCCACACGTGCTTTCAATCCCATTATACCCCCAATTAAGTGGGGAGCCTTATCACCTTCCCCTCATTAAAGTGCCAAATCCTCCACATAATTAATTGGAACATTTTTTATTCTTTTTTAATTCATGCCAATAATAAAATAATAGACAAAGCTATTATTTCTTTTTTGTTGGCAACTCTCTTTTGGTGGAGTCTTGGAGAAACATGGAAGAATTAATAGAACTTCATCCTCTCGATAAAGAACGATGAACACCATATTCTTCCTTCATCATCCGGGGATCGAAAGGGAAGCACTGCCGCCCACGAAGTAAGATGATGATGTCATCTGGCCTCGTCTTCTCTGAGCTCTTCCTCCTCCAACAATGACAGAATGATGTCCGCCTTCCGCGACTCCGTTATCGATCACCAGACTCAAGTTATGGGGATTAGAGTTATTTTACATATGAGTATAACCCTTCTTTATTCGCCATTCATTTTTTTTGGATTATGGTATGCCAAATGTTATCGCCATTATGAGGTTGGCTCAGACCACACTAACATGGCCCGACCCTCCCACTTTGGTTGTTCTTACAAGTTGACGATGGAGGCAGATCACGATGAAAAATGGAGGTGCAAGGCCACCGGGTCGCCAAGAGGGAACGACACCATCATTCCACATGGAAGGAGAGGTGTGACCATGATAGGCCGCGGCGTAGGGGTGTGGCACCGTCGCGCCATGCAGGTGGAGAGAAACAGGCTGGCCGCTCGGCCAACTGGACGAGGCAGGATCCCCTGGGTCACGCGGAAAACTGATCCGGCGCATAGCGCTAGTTCAGTTCGGAAGAAACTGGGTGTAACCCCCCATGCGTGGCTGGCAGGCCTTGCGGGCCAGCCAGCCGGCCACGCGGGCGACCGAACTGGCTGGGCTGCCCTCGGCAGGGCCCCCCACGACAGGGCCGCCCTCTGTCGGGCCGCCCACGGCCCGACCGCCCTTGGGCCGGTCTTCCCATCGAGCCGGGCTACCCCCTCGCGTCAGGCCACATCCTCAGACCGGGTCTGACCCGCGGACCGGGTTGGACCCTGGTATGGACTGGGTTAGGTCGGGTCGGTCCAACTGGGTCGGACCAGACCCAAACCATTTTGGCCAGTTTATACCTTTTCACCCCTATCTTGTGCTACGTCTATCCGATCAACGAACCGTCTGCGGTGACGGAAATCATAGAGTAAGGAGGTTCTTTTGGCATATGCCCATTGAGTTTTGGACACAGTTAAGTTACAGTCTGGTTGGTTTGAACCTAAAATCCAACCGGACCCCAGGAACGGAAATGTCAATAACTCACTGGCCGGGCTTCCGATTGAAGCGTCGTCTGTTGCGTTGAGACCCCTATGATGAGGCAAAGAATTGAGATACTTCATCGTGGTACTTTGTGACAGTTGACGAAATGACCCATTGCTTGAGTAGCAGGCCCTATCGGAATCAAGCATACCTTAGCAGAACTCTGTGGCTGGCTATGCACTGTTGATTGTTCCTGGATCTTGTGTTGGTCCGACAGTCCCGATGACTATTCCTGGATCATGTGTTGGTCCGACAGTTCTAATTTCTGTACCTGGATCATGTATTAGTCTGACAGAATAACTGGACCTAGATCATGTGTTGGCCCGAAGCTCTAACGACTGTTCCTTCATCATGTGTTGTCCCGACAACTCTAGCCGTTGTTCCGAGATCACGTGCTAGTCCGATAGTCTTGACTTATGTTCCTTAATCATGTCTTGGTCTGACAGAATAGCTGGAACTGGATAATGTGTTGGTCCGACAGCTTAGATGACTTAGTGTCTATATCTAATCATCTGTACATCTCTCTAAAAGTTGTATACCTGTGTGAGCAGAGTCAGTAACTCTGATGTTTCCTCATTATTGAGATGGGTCATTTGATAGACTTAGGTATATGTATGTGCATATAACTAAGTGGGATTTTCGTTTTATTTCATAATTTTTGGTATCCTTTTTGTTTTAGTGATACCTTGAGGGTCTCGGTGTCCCTACTTAGTATCGTTATACTCACCCCTGCATGGTCTATGCTCGCACCTTGTTGTGTTGGATGCATATGATGGACATCACTGACGGAGGCCGAGAGCGCCAGGACAGGACTGTACCCGGAGGAGGACCTTACGACAAGTTGGTGCTCAGCAGAGTCTCACAGACGTAGAGAACTGAAGAGGCTATTCGTACATACACTTTAGTTATGTTTCAGGGTGGACGATCGAAGAGCTGCTTGTCACCTTCCAGCTGTTTTGTCTTTTCCTTGTACTTTACAATTGGGATTGTATTTCCGACCCCTTTTTACTTACCATCACATCTTCTATATACAGTTTTTACTTAGTGTTTTACTTCCAGTTGCATACTCTATTGTGTGTGTTTCAGACTATAAAGGCAATTCATTCTTAGTATAGGGGCTTACGCCTTTGGTGCCAGTCACCCGTCCTTGGTCTATGGAAGGTGGGCCTGCAGTAGTCACGATACGGGCCCCAGGGGTCGGGTTGTGACAAATTAGTATCAGAGGAGTCAGTTATACTGCTGAACTTAGGACTCTCATCTGTCTTACTGAGAAGCAATAGTGTTAATAGTATTAAGTGTGGTTCTCAGTCCAGTGAGACCAATGTTGGTGTGGCAGTCGACATATCAATACACCAGGACTCTGACCTCTGATTTCCGACCCAATGCACGAAAAAAATGATTGCGTGTGTGTTTCAAGATTTCCAATTGTGATCTCTTTGAGTCAACTCACCAGGTATAACTTATTGACCGTGGAGCACCTGTTTTTTTTTAGGATTCCTCCACGTAGCCAGCCATCCAAGGATCTGAGAGTTTTACAAGATGGAAGCCCACTAAGTGATGAGGCCTTTGTGTTGGACCCCATCACAGTGGAGGCACCATCGATTCCACTACCTGTTGGGCCACCGATGCCACCAGCCCAAGAAAAAGAGAGTGCACGCTATCTGAGCACATTGCACGAGTTCTAGCGCCAGATGCTGCCTAGGTTCAGGGGAGAGACAGACCCGCAGGGTGGTGAGGATTGGCTAGAGGCTGTGGTGAGAGTTTCAGCCTATTAGGGACACAAGCTGACCTTTTGGTGATCCTTTCCATGATTCTCCTTCAGGCAGCATCAGACAAATGGTGGATCATGATGCTCCTTGTGCATGACAAGGTGACACTACTCTGGGCAGACTTCGAGAGCCTGTTCTGGGTGGAGTTTATCCCAGCCACCCTACTTGCGGTGCAGATACAAGAGGTACATCATCTACGGCAGAGTAGAATGACAATGGAACATTACTCGGCAAGGTTCACCGACCTCTCACGCTACTCCATGGATATGGTACGAGACCCATACATCATGTCCCGAACCTTCATGCAGGGGCACAAGAGAGAGATTAGAGACTTTATGATCTCCCTCAGCATCCCGATGCAGGCGGCGGTGTTGGAGTGTTCCCTCTTAGTGGAGAGTTTCTTTGCGGAGGAAACACCAGAAGTGAGACCCACCACTAGACATCATGTAGCTGAAACTTTTTCAGCAGGCAGAAGATAGCTGTCTCAGAGGTCTAAGCGAACCAGACCATTCGGTGGATGACCTCACGATACAGGTTTAGTTATGTGGGGCACACGAGATAGAGCCAGTCATTCCAGGAGAAGGCAATTCTACTCTTGCGGCGGGCAGGGTCACATGGCACGTGACTGTCCGACCCGCTATTTTGATGATCAACTGACCATTGAGGGACCTCCCAGGTAGAGTTAGAGGTACGATTGAGGCTTTCCATAGGGAGCAGGTAGACACGGTATGGGATCTAGTCGTACAGATGGTGGTGGACAACGATTTTGGGTGTTACCACCACCACCACCAAGAGGTCCACCCCAATTGCAGGGAGCAGGTGGACATGGGAGAGCTCAGCTCCAGCTAGATGAGGCTTATGACCATGGATCTCCAGAGATGATTCGAGGTACGATATGTGTCTACTCCACCTTAGCTACTATTCTTATAGACATAGGTTCCTGTGATTCCTTTGTATCCACTGCCCTCATTTGTAGCTCGGAGATTCTCACGGAGCCGTTGGCTCGATCCTTACGACTAGAGACTCCTATCGGAGTAGACTCAATGATCAAGCACTGGTGTCGGAAGTGTGAGCTTACTGTAGGGGGTGAGAGCTTTGGCTGGGATCTCCTCATAGAGGCATCGAGGCCTTACGACGTCATCTTGGGTATGGACTAGTTATCTAACGTCCATACTCAGATCGACAGTATTAGGCGCAAAGTGCGGTGTGTCCGCACGGATGGGACCAAGTTCACATTCACCAGTAATAAGGGAACCTTTGCAGTGCAGGACTAAATTACTTGGAGGAGGGTGTATCCGATCACTCCTCGGCTAGCTTGCCATGCCCTCAGTGTGGTTGATGTGGATAGTCTGACTTATCCGGTAGTGGTGGACCAGTATGTTGATGTTTTCCACAATGATGTTATAGGACTACCTCCTCATAGAGAGGTGTAATTATATATTGATTTGTACCCCAGGACATCACCAATATATACTACAATATATCGGATGGCTCCCACTGAGCTTC
Organism: Viscum album; assembly: GCA_963277665.1. NCBI lineage: Eukaryota > Viridiplantae > Streptophyta > Magnoliopsida > Santalales > Viscaceae > Viscum > Viscum album. The sequence goes on along the minus strand of CAUJRU010001908.1, from coordinate 12,457 downwards.
GTGAGCAACGAGTAAAGCTAGAGGACTTGAAGGGGAAGGGATTCATCTGGCCCAGTGTTTCTCCCTGGGCAGTCCTAATTCTGTTCACCAAGAAGGCGGATGGGAGATAAAGGATATGTGTTTACTACCATCACCTGAACCAGGTGACCGTGAAGAACAAGTACCCACTCCTGAGGATTGATGACCTCTTTGGTCAGCTAAAGGGAGGTCGATGGTTCTCTAAGATAGACCTCAGATCAGGGTATCACCAGCTCAGAGTTCGAGACGAGGATGTGTAAAAGATGGAATTCAGATGTTAGTATGGCCACTCTGAGTTCTTGGTTAGGCCCTTCGGTGTAACCAACACTCCATTAGAGTTCACGAGTCTCATGAATAGGATCTTCCAGCCTTACCTCAATCGCATTTTCGTTTTCTTCATCGATGACATACTGATCTACTCAACTACTGAGTAGGAGCATGCCAACCATTTGTAGGTAGTACTGGACACACTCTGAGATCACCGGCTTTATGGTAAGCTCTCGAAGATCAAGTTTTCGATTTGAATGGTTAATTTTTTTTGGCACATCATCTCGGAGGCTGTAGTTGCAGTGGATCCAGTGAAGATTGAGGCGGTACTTTCTTGGGAGCCACCCGGGAGTATGACAGAGGTACAAAGTTTCCTAAGCATGGATGGATACTACTAGAAGTTGGTTCCAGACTTCTCTAGAGTTGCACCACCAATATCATCCTTGAAGAAGAAGGGGAAACCTTTTTTATGGTTGGAGAGATTCCATCAGAGCATTCAGGAGCTGAGGTAGAGGCTGACATGTGCCCCCCAACTTGAGGCTCCCATAGGAAGGTGTCGGGTGCATGGTTTACTATGATGCATCAGGGACCAGACTCGGGGGTGTCCTGATGAAAGAGTGATTTGTAATAATGTATGGATCTAAGAATAAGATACTACATGATCATAACTATGCTACCCATGACATGGAGTTAGAGGTAGTGGTCCTCACCTTGAAGATTTGGTGACACTATTTGATGGGAGAACATTTTACCGTGTCCATTGATCACAAGAGTCTCAGGTATATCTTATCTCAGAAGTATGTGAACCTGAGATATCAGTGATGGATTGAGTTCCTTCAGGACTATGAATTTGTGATTGTCTATAATCCTGGGAAGGATAACTTGGTTGTGAATGCGCTCAGTAGGAGTACTGGTATACAAATGCTAGGAGAGGTGACAGAGCAGCTGGCTGCCTTACAAATATCCTTTGTGGATAGGGATGTAGCAACCTTTCTACAGTCTCTTAAAGTCAGTCCTCCACTTTTTCAATGATTCAGGGTGGCATAGCATGGAGACACTGACTGTGAGACATGACGTACTCAGTTATCTACATGGAAGCCACCTAATGGATTTTCAAGAGATATGTAGCATGTCATTCTCTACCGAGGACGTACTATGGTGCCAATGTCACTTCAGGAGGAGGTGTTGAGGGAGTTCTACATGTCCCCTCTAGAAATATATCCAAAAGTGGCAAAGATGTATCAGGACCTTAGAAGACAGCACTGGTGGCCATGTATGAAGAGCGTGATAGAAAAGTTTGTCTCACGATGCCTCACATTTCAGCAAGTGAAGGAAGACCAGCATGTACCAGAAGGCTTGGAATAGCCCCTAGAGGACCTAGAGTGGAAGAGGGATTGGATATCCGTGGACTTCTTGATGGGTCTTCCACATACATCTAGGGATCACTATTCGATATGGGTGATCGTTGAAAGACTCACCAAGTCGGCCCACTTCCTACCGATCATAGAGCAGGGCCCAGTAGGGAACTTTGGACGCATTTACATACAGGAGATTGTGCATTTACATGGAGTAAATTCTTCTATTTTCTCCGACCATGACACACACTTTACTTCCCAGCTACAGAAGGAGTTGCATGAAGCTTTTGGGAAACAACTTCATCTGAGCACCACCTTCCATCCTCAGACGGATGGCCAGACTGAGCGGACCATCCGGACCCTCGAGGACATGCTCTGTGCTTGTGTCATTGACAATGGTTACAGTTGGGAGGACCACTTATCATTGGTATAGTTTTCTTACAAAAATAGCTATCACTATGCCATCTGTATGGAACCTTTCGAGGCATTGTATGGTTGACCCTGTAGATCGCCATTGTGCTGGACAGACCCAGGGGAGTCAGCACTAGTGGGACCAGAGATGGTGCGAGCTACCACCGAGAAGGTGTAGATCATCTAAGATAAGATGAAAACAGCACAGAGCAGGCAGAAGTCCTATGATGATAAGAGATGGAAGTCGTTAGAGTTCGAGGATGGAACCACATGTTTCTACAGGTCTCACCTCCATGAGGTCTACAGAGATTTTGTTGAGGCGGAAAACTATCTCCAAGATTGATCAGACCTTTCCAGGTCCTCAGCAGAGTAGGCGAGGTGACTTACCACTTAGGTCTTCCACCTCAGTTGCATAGGGCGCACGATGTCTTCCACGTATCTCAGATTAAGAGATACGTGCATGACCTATCCCATATCATCGACCATGCAGAGGTCGACATTGAAGATGGGGTGACTTTCACGGAGGTTGCAGTAGAGATTGAGGATCGACAAGAGATGGTCCTACATGGACGGTCGATACCTCTCTTGTGCGTTTGCTGGAAATACGGGAACCTTCAAGAGAGAAGATGGTAGCAGGAGGCTCAGATGCATGCTCAGTACCCCCATTTTTTCTCTTAGTTCGAGTTGTAGCTTACGGGGACGTAAAGCCCTATGATGGGGAGAATGTAAAGATCCTGAAATTCCGTGAAATTTTTTTTCTTAACTTCATTGTATTTTTTACTCGTCCGCAAAAATTTACGGATCTTGATTCCTAGGCCCGGGTTTCCCGGATTCAATTTCTAAAGTTTTGTTGATGTACATTCAGTAAACGTACGAGCGAGATTTTATAACTTTTGAACCGGTGCTTGGAATTGACATCTGAGGGCACATTTGAACTTGCAGCGCCAGTATTCATTTAAGGAGACTTTCACCGAAGTTGCGTTCTAATGAAAATGGAAGTTAATTTTTTTATGGTTTAAAATAAAATTAAATAAAAATAAGTGTAACTTATTTTTAATTGTTTTGTGGTTAAAACCTCCAAGGGGAGGTTATTGGTGGGGCCCACCCTACATAACCTCCCATGGGAGGATATTATTTTAGTGGGACCCAAAAAAAGTTTGACATCTCATACAATAAAAAAAGTGGGGCCCACACTGGCTTTAAACCCCCTTAAACCCCAAACTTAGTGGAGTGCCTCTTCAACTTCCCCTCATTAAAGTGAAAAATCCTTCAATTAATTAATGGGAACATTTTGAATTATTTTGATTTCATACTAATAATAAAATAATATAAAAAGTAATTATTTAATTTTGGTTGGAAACTCTCTTTTGTTGGAGCCTTGGAGAAACTTGGAAGAATTGAGAGAACTTCATCCTCTCGACGAAGAACGACGTACACCATCTTCTTCCTTCTTCAAAGGGGGAATGAAAGGGAAGAACCACCACCCACGATGTACGCCAATGATGTCATCTTGATTCATCTTCTACGAGCTCTTCTTCCTATGACATTTCCGGAAAGACTTCTTCCTTCTGCAACTCTGTTATCGATCACCAAACTCGAGGTAGGGGGATTTGAGTTATTTTATATATGAGTATAAAGCTATGTTCTTTGTCGTTCAAATATTCTGGATTATGGTATGCCAAATGATATTGACATGACGAGGAGGGCTCAGACTGCATAAACATAGCCCAAACCTTCCCCATTGTTTGTTATGTAACACCCCATGCTTCCACGGTACACTTCTCTTTGAATAATACAGTAGCAAGTGTTGTACACAACATTGAGTTCTAACACACACAACGACCAATCAAACTAGTCGTTATGAATAGTAATACCAAATTTTTGAAATTTTATAAATCTTATCATTCAAAATGGACTTCATATTTGGATTAGGAATGTAAAAATTAGACTAGGGTGAATTTTTGGTATTTTTCTGAAAACATTCAATTTTTGATGAATAGTGAAAAACATTAAGTTATAGTTTAAAAATGAATTTGTATTTAAATAAATATTTCTTTTATTTAAATTTAATTAAGGTCAAAATATAGACATAATACATATATATTTCCAATGTAATTCATTGGAGTTAGTTTAGAATAATTTTAGATATATAAATATTTTATTGAACTTTTCACCGTCTTTTACCCACCTTAGATGAGAATTTGAAAATTCACATAAAACATAATTTTACCGCTTTTGTGAGACTAATTTCAAAAATCCGAGAGACACGGTTAATATCAAGGACTAAAATGTGGTTCAATAAGATAAAAATAATTTTTGGTGAATACAAACTTTTTACTTTTATTTACCACGGTTAAAAGTAAATAGGGTAATTAAGGGTAAAAATGATATTAATATTACCATAACTCATGTCCTAATTATATTGGACAAGTGTATCTCGACCAAAAACAACCTTAGGAATAAAATATTATCATTTAGGTCCACTTGGATTAGATTAGGACATTTATTATTATTTAATTCAAAGAAGAGTTAAAAAAGATAAAATCCAAGTTTAATAACTAAAAAAATTTAAATATAGGAGTATAAATAAGCTAAATTGGATTATAAGTATTCATTAGAAATCAAAAAATATTTCCTACATAATGGTATTTTATTTATAATTTTTAGACATTAAATAATTTATGTTATTTATGAAAAAATGGTGATGCAATAATTACCTAATTAATGATATACTAAAACAATTGATATTATTAATATCAAAATAAATGCAATTTGAATCTTTTTATGAATTCAAATAATTTTCTAGGTTCATATGACATATTGATACTTGTAATATAAATTCGTTTCGAAGTAATAATGTTGTTATGAAATTATCAAAAACAAAATACCGAATATTGTCAAAATTGACATAAAAGAGTTTTTAAAACAAATATTATATTAATAATTTATATTATATTCATAAAAATATAAGGTTCATACCAGAGACTTATATTATGATAGGTGTATCATTAATGTACCACTTGGGGGGTCTCTTGGAAGTTTATAGTATGTTTATTGACAATATAATATAAAAATACAAAGAGACATGGTAAATATCAAAGTAATTCACTAAGAGTTAAAACTAAAAGATGAGGACAAAATAGTGACCCAAACATATCTAAAACAGATTGGTTGAGTGGTTTTTGACCTATCCCCACCTTAAACTTTAAATAATACACTTTTTAACCATTATGAACCAAATATTAATTTATTATAAAATAATATTTATAGCTTTTCATAAGGTTCCCCTATACCCCCTTAAAAATGACACCATTTCTAACCAATTATTCACACAATAAAAGCCTTTTAGATCAGCCAATACCTACCCAAATATTCTATAAACTTCCCTCACTTCAACCTAGATTCCTTAGTTTGATCATAAATCCATCCTGTGGAGCCCTTCTGATCAAATCAAAAGGAAGAACCCAAATAATAGGTAATGTTTTCACCACCCTTTTTCAATTTCCTTTCTTCTTCAACTTATTCTTTATTTGTTATTTCCATTCTAAAATAATAAATCCAGTATCTTATATATACTGTGTTGTTATTCTAAATATTCTACAACCATATTCAGTCTTCTATCCATCCATTGAATGACATGTCACCATACATGCGTACGTACGACTTACTATATCCAAGTCGTGGTGTAATTGTTATTCAAAACAATATTATTTGGATGGGTATAATAATGATGTGTAAGTCATTAAAATAATAAATATAACATGATAATGATACTGTATATATTATATAAAATCCAATTATATATTATTTTAATATCAAAAGAATGATATTGTCACTCGTGCGTACGTACAGACTACCGTCTCCACGAATGGGATGACATTCATTCCCCATCGTATCTGTTCAAGTCTAATTAACATTTGATGATTAAAAATAATGTTTATGTACTTGATATAATTCATGGATATGAATAATATAAAACCTATCCATAAAAAACATGGCTTCTGTAACAAAACATATAAAATAAAACGAGTATGTTAACACCCGAAATGATGATAATACTAAAATATTATTATCAAAGAATTTTTAGAAGATCAAATAGAATATCATAATTATATAAATGGTTTTTGTATTATTTAATAAAAATGTTTTAACTATTATACAAGAGGTTAACATACAATCTACTAAAGAAATTTACAAGGTAAGGGTTTATTTCACAATCTCTTCATTATCTGAGGTTGTTTGTACGTAATTATCTACTAGGACCTATTTATCATCCACATCCATGTTTATTAAAAAAAGTATTTCAAAAAATTATTACTATTTTAAAAAATATGGGTTAAAGTAATTTATACCCTTGTTTTACTTTTTATAAGATGTTTATAAAGGCATCTTTCTGTCGTTTTCCAAATAAGGTCCTTTTTAACCTTTTCGACAGAATTAAGGTAAGAATGTCTTTTTTTTACTTATACGGAGGGTGCAGCAATTTTCCACCATTATAAAGTCGCTGAAGCTTCCCTTACAAGCTTATAAGAATATATTCAAAGTAATTGTTTTATTTTATAATTATGTAACTTTTAAATCATTTCAAAATAAAGAGATATTTCTCTCAAATAGTTTTGATTTCATCTATGTCATAATCCTTTAATGGATTTTAAGTTTATTTGAAGTTGATTTATTATGATACAAAACATACATATTGTATTGAATGTTTTGTGATATGTTTGACTGTGGATGTGTTATTTTTATACCATTCGTGGTTTATGGAGAAATTATTGACATTTCGTATGCTAGTTTTAATATGAATTTTTATGTTATGTTTAAACATGTTCATATGAGGAATGCATTGGACTTTATAAGTGACCGATGGAACCCGCTATAGCTCCTTGATGCATCGGTAGGTCTAATGAGACAAACTAGTGTCTTGGCATACGGCCTTGACAAAATATTATTTGTATTCTTGGCACAAGTCTTTGATTATGTGGTTATGATAGTATGGCATTATGCATTCCATCATTATGAAAGTGGTTATTGATATTGCATGTGATTATTAGTTTAGTATAATATCCATGTGAATAAGTAAATGGAATTATTTAATATTATTTCTTCCATATTATGATGAATTTCATGTTTAGAAGGATTTTGTTTTAATTATACATTATCTTAAATGTTTATGCTTATTTATGAAAGTTTATGCTATATTGTTATCCTTATTGGGCATCTGAGCTCACCCCTTTCTATGTTTTAATTTTCCCAGGATGTGAAGAAGTATTTTATGAATGACCAACATGGATAGTATGAGGGGATATGAGTGTGGACTATGAAGACTATGTTGTTATAGTTTTAATTTTATAATGTAATTTAAACTTTATGAATGTATCTAGTGGTTCCAAGGATACTAAGCTAATCGGTTGTTCGAGACTTGATCTTTTATGATCATGCCAATGTTATGTAATAGTGCACCGAATCTGGGTAACTGGGGTTGGGGTGTTACAGTTGGTATCAAAGGAATTTTAGTACAAACCTTGGAAGTTAGATTTAGATAAACTCTGATTAGAGCACATGTCCCTAAGATAAACTTTGAGGATTAGTATGGAAGAATATCCTAGAATTTTGGTATTGTAGAGATTTTGCGAGTTTTCCAAGCAATAAATCCATGTCTAGATATGAGCAGGTAGAGGTGGCTCTGGAACAGATGTACCTAGGGTTAAAACCCAAAAACACCGCTTTGAGCTAGACTCGAATGGGAACTGGTGCACGACAACAGGCCTTGCTGCACTCTTGGTTATGACACTCCCGGGGGATATGCATAGGATAATTATCATTTTCTTTAAAACCATTATGAAGGGTTTATGATTATTTACTTCCTCAAAGATTTTTTTTATTGATTATAGATTATATCCATAAACTACTCAATTTAGGTTAAGTGTTTTACATGTATGGAATTATGTATTGATTCATAAACTGATCTATTTTATGACATTGTTTAGAAATGGCACCTAGTGGAAGAAATGGAAACTGTATCAATGCACACACACCATATAGGGATTTCCCTCCTTCTCAAGATAATTATAGTGGAGCTAGTGATGCAACTGGTGCTGATTAGTTAATCACCATACTAGGACAACTCACTCAGGTTATGAATAATAACTTTACTCGTATGGAGCACCCTGATCCGCAAGGTGGAGGATCAATGTCCGATCAATTCATGAGGTAGAAAACACCAACATTCAATGGGAGAAAAAATCCATTATTAGCTGAGTAATGGATAAGTTTCCTAGAGAAAATATTTCAGGCTTTGGGGAGTAGTGAAAGGGAAAAAGTTATCATGGCAGTTTACCGCCTCACTGGAAATGCTGATCAATGGTGGTCATTGATTCAAAACACAAAGGAAGATGATGAAGTATCAAATATGGAATGGCGGGAGTTCAAAGGGCTTTTCTTAGAAAAATACATTGCCCTTGACCATCAAGTAGATATGGAAACACAATTTCTGAGTCTGAGACAAAAGGAGGATGAGAATGTCGCAATGTATGAGGATAACTTTACAAGGATAGAAAGGTATGCTGGAGATTATATATGTTACCCATGAAGTATGATTCATCATTTCATTGATGGGTTAAAACCATTTCTTCATCGATCATTATTGTCACAAACATTCTCGTCGTATAAAGATATTGTCTAATGTGCTATCAAGACAGAAAAAGTATTCTCTAAGTCTTATAACTTTAAAGAAAAGCAAGAGAAGAAGAGATATTCTGATCACTCTAGAAATGGAAATAAAGGTCAGAAGGGAAAAGTTGAATATCCATCCTGCAGAAAATGTGGGAAGAAAAACCCTGGTACTTTCTTGAAAGGAAGGGGAGTCTGTTTAAAGTGTGGTGAAAAAGGACACCAGGCTCGTGATTGCAAGGGGAAGAAGGAAGATACCGAAGTTCAATGCTACAACTGCAAGGAGATTGGACATTATGAAAATGAATGTCCTAAGCATCAAGGGAACATACCTTAGAAAAGGCCAAGGGATCAAGGCCCAGCTTATGCTGTCATTTCTGCTGAGGTAGAAGCTCTGAAAGATGTGGTGGTAGGTAATTTAATGGTTTCCTCAAGTTTCGAAAATGCATTATTTGATTCTGGATCATCTCATTATTGCATATCTTACTAGTTTTCTAAGAAAATTAGATATTTCCAATTTGATTTAACAAGGGAGTTCTCAGTTAAAACTCCTAAGGGAAGTATCATTGCAACAAAGTATTGTGAATCAATCCCCATTAGAGCACACAAATGTTCTTTATCTGCTGATATCATCGTCATACCTATGATTGAGTTTGATATAATCCTCGGTATGGATTGGATTTCGGACCATGATGAAATGATTTATTGTAAGAAGAAGTAGGTTACAATTTTTGATGATAATGATAAGGAACACCTTATCTTTAGAGCAGAATCATCGCCACTTAATTTTTATCTAGATCCACCCCCAGTAGCTCAACTAAAATCAATTATCGAGGAGGAATATAATGAAATAACTGTGGACGAGGAAAGGAATGTTCAAATAGAGGAGGTACCTATTGTGAAATAGTAGGTTGATGTGTTTCCGAAAGATTTACTTGGACAACCTCCAGAACGAGAAGTTGAGTTTTCCATTGATTTAATTCCTAGATCAAGGCATATATTGAAGACCCCTTATATAATGGCCACGGTGGAATTAGTTGAACTAATTAAATAACTAGAGGAATTGAGTAATAAGGGATTTATTCTCCCTAGTGTTTCTCCATGGGGAGGCCTTGTTCTTTTTGTTAAAAAGAAAGATAGATCTATGAGGTTATGTATCGACTACATGGAAATCAATGCTATAACAATAAAGAACATGTATCCCCTACCTCACATTGATGATTTATTTGACCAGCTGCATGGAGCTCAATACTTTTCAAAGATTGAAATTCGATCTAGATACCATCAGTTGTGTGTGAAGAAGGAAGACATTCCGAAGACATCATTTCGAATAAGGTATGAGCATTACGAGATTACAGTAATTCCTTTTGGACTGACTAATGCACCCTCAGTATTCATGGATCTATTGAATAGAGTGTTCAAGGAATATCTCAATGAATTTGTGGTGGTATTTATTGATGATATATTGGTATAATCCAAAAGCTACGAAGATCATGCAAATCACTTGTGCATTATCTTGAAGACTCTTAGAATACATGAATTATATGGGATGTTTAGCAAGTGTGAATTCTGGCTTTAAGAGATCTATTTTCTTGGCCATATTGTCTCTAAGGATGGAATCTTTGTTTATCCTTTTAAGACCAAGGCAATCTAGGAATGGCCAGCCACAACGAGTATTACTAAGGTACGCAGTTTGATTGGTTTAGCTGGTTATTATTGGATTTTTGTCCAGAACTTTTCCAGATTGGCTAACCCATTAACGAAGCTCATACATAAAGGGTTTAAATTTGTTTGGACAAAAGAGTGTGAAGAATGTTTTGAAGAACTAAAGAGAATATTAGTCAATGATCTTAATTTTAATCTACCATATAGGGATGATGGGTTCGTTATTTATAGTGATGCATCGAAGAAAGGACTTCGTTGTGTCCTTTTGCAAAACGATAGAGTTATGGCATATGCATCACGACAGCTGAAAATTCTTGAGAAAAACTATCCTACTCATGATCTTGAGTTAGCTGCTGTAATCATTTCTTTGAAGATATGGAGACATTATCTCTATGGTGAGAAATGTGAGATTTATATTGATCCCAAGAGTTAGAAGTACATTTTCTCACAGAAAGAACTCAAAATGAGACAAAATAGATGGCTTTAATTACTCATGGATTATGATTGCACTATACACTACCACCTGAGGAAGCCAAATAAGGTGGCAGATTATTTGAGCAGAAAAGATCTTGGAGTTTTGAACGTGATGATAATTGAAAGGGATCCTATTTTCATGGATTTAGTAAAGATGGATATGGGAATCACCATGGAAGGTGAAACATCAATGCTTTATCAAATGGTTGCCAAACCATCTTTACTAGAAAGGATAAAGAGTTCTTAGACCGATGATGAAGAGTTTCAAAAGAAGATTAAAGCTGTGAATGATGGGAGATTGAGTGACATTGTGTATGAAGATGGAATTTTGATGTTTGGGAAGAGACTTTGTCTTCCCAATATACTTGATTTAAAAATAGAATTGATGGATGATACTCGTACTTCCAATTTCTCTATACACCATGGGAGCACCAAAATTTATATAGATTTGAAGTAACATTTTTGGTGGGACAACATGAAGAGGGAGATTGCTGATTTTGTGTCCAGATGTATGGTTTTTCAACAAGTGAAAGCTGGAAGGAAACAGACTAGAGGAGCATTGAAACCTCTTTCCATACCTGAGTGGAAATGGGATAATATCACGATGGACTTTTTCATGGGACTACCAAAGACTCCTAGTAGGAACGATGCAATATTGGTCATTGTTGATCGTATTACCAAGTCAGTACATTTTCTTGGTATGAGTGAAGATTTACCACGTGAACGTCTATCAAGAATATATATTAATGATGTTTTGAAACTTCATGGAGTACCCCTATAAATTGTTTCAAATAGTGATCCCTGTTTTACTTCACGGTTATGGAAATGACTTTAGAAGGCCTTGGATACTGAACTTTGTTTGAGAACTGCCTACCACCCACAAAAAGATGGACAATCAGAATAGACTATTCAAATCATAGAACACATGTTGCGATCATTCTCATTTGACTTTCAGGGTATGTTGGAACAATATTTACATCTGGTGTAATTTTCCAATAACAATAACTCCCATTAAAGTATTCGGTTGTCACCATTTGAAGCGTTATATGGAAAGAGATGTCGCACACCAACCTAGTGTGATGACGTTGGTGAAAAAATACCTGTAGGCCCCGGAATGGTGGAAGAAATGATGGAAAAGGTAAAGGTAATCCAAAACCACATCAAGGCATCTCAAAGTAGGCAGAAGAGTTATGCTGATAACCGAAGGAAGGTTTTGGAATTTCAGGTAGGAGATCATGTTTCCTTGAAGTTATATCCATGGAAGGGAGTTATACATTTCGGTAAGAACGGTAAATTGAGTCCTAGGTAGATCTGACCTTTTGAAATTCTAGAACGAATTGGTGCTGTAGCATACCGTTTGGCAATGCCACCAAATCTCTCCAAAGATCACGATGTGTTCCACGTATCACTGCTGAGAAAATACATGCCTGACCCAACGCATGTACTAACGTACGAGGAATTAGAACTGGAACCCAATATTTCTTATTCTGAAGAGCACATCAGGATTATTGATACCAGAGAAGAAGTGCTGAGAAACCGGATGACTCATCTGGTAAATGTTCTATGGAGAAACCATAAGATGGAAGATGCAACATGGG
>CAUJRU010001907.1:35200-105200 GCA_963277665.1 Viscum album | reverse complement strand
CCATCATTAGGGAGTTTCTATATGGTGAGAATCCTAATGGGAACTACTGGATGTATTACTAGATTTTTGGTTGGTGCTGGAAACATCCAAATGCTCCTCAAGTAAGCTTCTTATAACCACTACTCACTAACTTTTAGTTTTCAGAGACCCAGTTCTTGATGGATGCAGCAAATTTTAGTGCATGAATAGTTATTATTCCTAGTTTATTAGCACGGTCAGTGGTGGGGGTGAATCTGGAACATCTGGATGTAAGGACTATGCCTATTGATCTCTACATAGAACATGTTTTCTAGTTTCAGTGGCATGTACGATCTGACATGAAGTGATAGACTGAGAATATTAGTGAAATTCTTTTCCTAAAATCCTTCTTCAATGGTGTCATCCAAGTAAATTTGGAGGGACAGTTGAATATTCATTATCACTGGGGACCAAGTAGGGGTCTACCAGTTTGAAGGCATCCACCGATGCATAATCCTGATAATCATCAGAGGAGTCTTCCAATGATGGACATACCCTGGGTGTGATCCCCATTTTATGAGGCATTAAATCACTGGGGGTACAAGAAGGATTCAACACCAGTGAGGGACCTTTTTCCCTTAAGTTGTTGGTTCCTAATCTTTCTAAACATTGAGGGTTTCAAGGTGGATGTTGAAGTAGTAGCCAGGGAAGCCTTAGTAAATTCATGAGGTTCGGGCCAGTCTATTTGAGCACAAATGATTCCATGGGAACGAGAGACGGCTATACAGTCTAACCAATCATCATAATTATGAGTCTCTCTATTGGAAACTGATTTCCATTCAATGTAACCCTCATTTTCACTTTCAGGATTGATAGATATGTATGCCACCTGCACCGAGACTTCTCCCTACTTGATGACACCATTTTCCACCAAGTCTTATAGCCTATAATTGAACACATATCACCTATTAATGGTATATCTGAGGATTCTATGGTAAGGACTTCGAATTTGGTTATCATTGAGCTCAACCTCATAGTGATTTCTATATAATGGTAGCATCAAAATTCTATTTTTCTAGGGAACTATGGAAATAAGGAAGAACCCTAGATTCTATAAAGGAGTTTTATTGGTTTCTCTTATCCAGGAAGATAACTATGGGATCCAGGTTCTGATGAGGGTCTGGAGTCGGAAGAGGGATGGGATACACATTCTTTGATTAGTTTGGTGGTAATTGATGAGGTGGTACCTAATGATTGCGCATTGGGTGAGGCAGAGCTTGCTAAGGTTGTTGTCCTTGATGAGGTAGCGATTGATGAGGCTCTACTGGAAATAGCTCTTGTGACTCTAGGGATCTCACATGCATTGCGGTGGTAGTCTCTACCTTGGCATAACTTCTTGTAGGAGGTAGAAGAGGTAAGGTACGTACCTTCTTGGCCTATTACAAGGCTTCCTCTAGTCATTGAGCCCTGTTATAGAAATTCCAGAATGAACCTTAGAGATTTTGAGTGAGGGGGTGGGAACAAATTCTATGTTAACATCCCCCATGTACATTTTCAACAACCTCTCTTGAGTCAGTGGAATGTCGAGTGAGTTCATGATACCCATCCACCTGGTGATAAATTTTGTTATGTGCTTGTCTAGTAGTTTATTTCACTTGAATATGTTGGAAATAATTGTATTACACGTGGTGGAACTTAACTGGTAGAGAAACTACCTTTGGAGGTCTTCCTAACTTGCGATGGACCCAATTGGTAAATAGCTGTACTAGATGAATGTAGGTCCTTATAATGTCTAAATAGAGCATCAGATCTTGGATGCTTTGGGATGCTCTAGGTTTTCCAACAAGGGTCCACACATTGAGATTAACTGGGTAAGATGTTGTAGTGGGTCTCCGATCTTATTGAAATGGGGTAAGGTGGGATTCTTGAAATCTAGGGGTTCTTTCATATCATCCACCCATTCTAGATATGACTTAACGTTATGTGGGAATTCCACCTATCACATTTCTACATATTCTATATGAGAAATAAGAGTATCTAGAAGATTTTCCTGGTGTGGATTCCTATATTGGTGAGGATTCCTAACCACCACTGCATTGATGGGCTCATCAACACATTAATAAGGTTTAATGGCTCACATAGTGATTTGTGGAGAATCTTGAAGAGCAGCTTGATCCGGGTCCTAAGGGAGGTTATCACGTTGTTTGGGTAGATTTGGATATGCATACCATTTTTTCTTTCCATAAACTATGGTATATAACTTATAAGGATATACAGGATAACTATTATTTTGTTGGGGGAAACTTGAAAATAAGGACTTGTGGTTGCCCTTGCTATCTTAGTGGAGGAGGAACATGGTCCTACCTAGGATAATCGTAATATCAGTATCACTCAGTAAGGATTTCATTGATTATCCAATTCTGACATTAAGTCTACTATCACATGGTGGTGATTGAAGGATCCTCCTCTATCTTCTTCAATTCATCTGTCAGATCATAGGGCTTAAAATTCCCAATATGTTCCTTGGATTTGTTGGTATGGTGTAGGGGGCTCCAAGGATGAGATTTTTCCTTTTCAGGCGGGGAGAACACCTGTGTGGGATCTTCCTATCCAGAATTCATCATTATCTAGGACACTTATTCTATTATTTTTTAGAGCACTATGAAGATTTGAACACATCTGTATTGAAGGTTCTGATGGTAGATGGGTGGTACATGATGCTACGCCACATGGTGTGCTACAAATGCAAACATGCGATATTCCTTTTCAATGTAATCAAAGTGCTCCTGGATCCTGGGTTAGGCCAACTGATAGTCGTGGAGACAAACATCTATTGCCCAGATGGTATGGTGAAAGACTATGACCTTTTCTTGAGAAAGTGTCTCTGGAATGTCAAATTTGGGAACCACATTCATCCAGAACACCATTAACAGTTGATTAGCGATGAGAGTGTCCCATTGGATTCCTTGTTCAGAGGCAGGGTCCGATTCCTGGTTTTCCCAATCTAATATTAGTGCTAGACCTGGAATTGGCTAAGACATTGATGCAGTGTGACATGGAGGTGTAAGGACTAGTGGATAAGCTACTATGTGAGATGACTAATTGCTATATGTTGGATCATCTCTCAGGTGCAGTTCTGACTGCATCGCCACATCCCTATAGGATTGGGTACTAACCACTACATCATGTGTGAGGGCAGTGAAAGTCATCTATGAGTCCATCAGATTATCGCATTCTATCATACACTAGTAAAACTCTCCATGATCTCAGGTAGAGGTAGATAATTTCATTAGATATTATAGATATGATTACACTACAATACACTAGAAGGGATCCAAATCTTCATGATCTTGTATATACCTATGAAGGGATTCAAGAATCTTGTGGATCTCACCTTTTTGGATTGAGAATATCACATGCATGGATCATTCTCTAGAATCTAATATAGAATACCGGGGGTAAGGATCTATTATTTAATAATTCTTGGATTCATAATATTATAATTGAATGAGGTTGACAATGACATGGAACTTCTTAGAGTTTTGCCTTTGGTGGAGGTGGTTGTTTCTTCTTCCTCAAGATGCCTCTTAAGGGTGTGGAAATTTTTTATCATGGGGATAACCTTCATGCTATTTTTCGATGTTGTGGGGGGACCTCCACCTTAGTTGGTTATGAAACAAGGAGGACATTCACACTGGACACGGGGTGGGTGTACGTGTTGACAATGATATCACATGGATATTTTCTATACTAGATCCGGTAGGAACTCTAATTTTTTTTATTCTAGAGTTGGGAGAACCTATACTGAAGCTAGGAATGGAACTAGGAGGACCTTCTCACAGCTGGTCATTGGCATGTGGAGGAACTCTGTATCAAGAACCATAAGTACAAGAGTACCTTCATAATGGACGTCGATGAAGTGGTGATCGAATCCACTTTGGACAAAGTTGGGAACATGGGTATGACCTCCGTGTTAGTTGTGAGAGTGATTAGGACCTCCAATATGGATGGTGAGTATATGGGGGGAGCATCTGTGATGATTTTCATTATAAAAAACTAGCTTGTAATGGCTACTGGAGATGCCAGCGGTTGACTGGGTCACCCAAACCGTCTGTGGGATGATTGAGGGATCGATCCCAACCGATCATTGTGGATTCCTTACACTTCAATAGCAGGGATCTGAAAAATTGGGTCATGGGTGTAGGATCCATAAGAGCAGTGGAAGATGTTTCCCCCTGACGAGAATCCTTCTGATCTTGGGCCCGACGTTGGCATAAGATCGGTTGGACCGGGGCTGGGAGAGCATAGGAATGATCCAGTTGTTCCTCATCATAGAGGACCAGTTTTTGTGGGTGTTGATCAGGCATGGTGGGATCCCTCCTTGGTGGAATTCATTATCAGGGTGACTTGGGCATCCCCTACCTCCTTAGCATTGGGGAACAAGTCACATGATCAATACTAGGAGAGGCTCCCAAATTTGTTCATAAATGGAGTGGGGAGAAGCGGTTCCTTGTGTGGCCCTTGGGGGTGGTGGTTTCAGCAAGCTATAGATGACTCTATGTCTTGGAAATCCATATCCCTTATGGGAATGACTCCCTCATAATCATAATGTTGTACGAGAGCATCAATCACCCTCCCATGAACAATCTCCGAGGGTTAAGTGGTGCGTAGGTGCATAGTAGATGATGTCATAGAAAACATCATGGTGGAGGTGGGGTCACAAGAGATTACCACATTGACGTTTCTCCTTACCCTGCATCAGTGGGATTGGGGATGTCAGTTTACTACAAATTGGGTTCTACAAAGTAGGAAAACTCGGATATCTACATGTATTCCATGAAAGAAATTCACAAATTCCCAGCATCATCCAATTTTCCATGGTTGGTGAGAGATCAATCCACACTAATGATGTCACATACCAGAATGATCAATGTTCAATTGCCTCAATTTCTGGTGAAGTCCATACCTAGTCCACTATTTTCCCAGTGGGGTACCACAATAGATAGCTTGATCTGATAACATGCTTATCTACTGATGTCTTAAAATATACTATTCTCCATATTGAGGAGAAGAGTTTCACATTGGGTTCCCAATTTCTATTAGTGGAATGATTTCTGCAACATCTGAGTAAAATACTTGATTTAGTGATCTACATGGCCAATCCCCAAGGATCAAGGAGAAAAGATTCACATTAGGTTCACCATTTTTGTTTCCAAATCATTTTTAAGGGCGCCCCACATTTCATGATATTATTCACTGACGTACATTGTTACCCTGCATTCCCTCCTTCCAAAGGTGGGTGATATTCAAAACTCTTCATGACGATGTCTACTCCTTGATCAAAACAGGATGATGAGATGTTATTTACTCCCATGAATTTCTCCTTGGAACGTTTTGTGCAGTCTAGGTCTCCCTCATAGATTAAGATGTGATTGTGAAACACATTCTTGGTTCCATATATTTAGGGATTACATTTAATTATTCTAGTTCTATCTATACATTCAAAGGAGTCTTGATAGGGAAGTAACCATTTGTCAAGAGAGTACTCATTTTAGGAATCGCTGGAATTTTTGGATGCTGAAACATTGGCCTCCTATATTATTTCACAAAAGAGGGATTCTTGGTTGAAAAATCCAAGGAATCCCATGTTGATCATGAGGTATCTAATTCCAAAGTTATATCTTCCAAGTATTTCACCTCAGGCATCCAATGTTTAGCATGAGGTAGCATCAAGAGACAGATTATGGGTTTAATGTCATGAAGAGAAAAAAAGAGGCTGATTAGAATGACTCTAAGGGGTGGATCATATAGGTATATCCCTTAGAGGGACAACCTGGAAGGTTTACTGATGGATGGATAAAAATTCCCCTTGTAGGAGGATCCTATGGGGGTGTGTCCCATAAATAGAAGATGACACACTATGATGGTTGATCTAGACACCACTGAAGGTGTATCAGGTAGGTTCACTCCTATAAGTTAGACACCAAGGTTGACCATTCGTTGGGAATTAACCACAAAGAGGCATCCTATGTACCCTATTTAGGAGACAGGGATGAAAACCAATGTAGTTCAGGAAGTTGGGGATTACACCTATGAGGGTACTTGTTTGGAGAGACATGGTTGGGTATTACATGTAGTGTCATCCCATTTTAATAGGATTTCTCTTGGTTGGATGGTGTGGGTCTTACTCATTGGATCTTCTCGGGTGATTCTAGGAGAAATGATGATATGGATGAGGCTTACATGTGAGAACAAACTAAAGGGGTGGCATGATCTCATCAGGATGTGGCAACCCATGTAAAATCAATATGGATGTGTATGAAGTGTTGGATGGAATGGATGGATTGTTGGGGGTTTCTAGTTTGGACCTTAAAGAGGATTCCTATGTATACTAGTTAAGTGAGAAAAAAATCCCATGTAGTTTGGGAAGGAGGATTGGTGTGATGGGGATTATAACTAAGGAGGAGGCCTATCGAAGTTTGGAAAATGGTTGGGGCTTACACATAGGATCGGCCTTATTAGGGGGCATGATACAGTTGGTGATTATGCATGGAAGATACCCGTGGAGCATGAGGATGATTGGGGAATACACCTAAAAAGGTGGTCAGTGGAATGAAGCATATGGTTAGGGATAATGCATATGAGAAACCTATCCAAAGACGAATATTGGGCCTTACTATATGAGGGATTATCTCTTTGTGGTTGGATGAATGTTATGGTCACTACTAACCTCTAAGACCATGTGAGTCAAGCTTGGTGTGAGAAACAAGAGGAACCAGTAGACCTGACTATCATGTCATGAAAGATGCGCCAACGAGTGATAATGTGTGGATTACACATGAAATCTACCCGAATGGGATTCCATTCCATGTGATTGGGGGTTACATGTGGAAGAGGGCCATGGGTACATGGAGACAAATCCTAAAGAGAGAGGTATAAAGAAATGAGAGAGTAGGAGGTGGGAAGGTTCTCGGTGCCCATCCCTTCTCCTATCCTATATGTAATATGTCACTCCAAGTGGATAGGATCTCATTCCATGTCACTCATACATGGGGACATCTTACATTTTCCAAATAGGGTGGTATCATAGTTTAACATCATGCGTTGAGGACTTCAGTGATAGGTGGTTTTATGTCATGCTGCTTAGAGGAGTGATCATTAACGAGGTATATGTTATAGTACATATTTTGAAAAGAAATAGGCATTAGAATACCTATGATGAAAAGAAATAGGTGAATGGAAATATCAGGCCATATTTAAAGTGAAGTAGGACACAAAAAGGGTGGCACCAATCACAAAGGACTGAAGGTGCAGCTGAACCAATTCTAGATGGACGAGGAGGATCATGGAACTCATCCTTCATGAAGAGGTTCTAGTAGAGTGGGAGAATTATAGAGAATATATAGAAATGGTATTCAAAAAGTAACGGGCCTCATGGAATGGTACTTCGTGAAGCTTAAGTGCTTCTCATTGGGGATGGGCTTTGAAAACAAATAGGATTTGGAAAACAGAGTAACCCATCACGAGGATGAAATCCTGAAATAAGAAAGGAGTGATTCGAAAGGTATTAATTCTTATTGTACCCTCAAGTACCCCAAAGGGTCTCCTTCCTCCATGAAGGGAACATTATTTCATGAAAGGCACCCCCACCTTAAGTGGAGGTATTTAAGAACATTGGAAAATGGGTTTCATGATGATAGGTTAACTTGGGTAATCAATTTTTTGGATTCATGATGCTCAGGGTGATTCATGAATCGAGAGTAATTCAAAAGTCAAAAGGTTAGGTAGTCATCATCCAAAGGTCAGAACGAGCTGGGATTTATAGGTAAAGGTATTCGTAGTGCTGAGGTGTGGTTTATAGAGTAAAAGTGTACTTTGAAAAATTCCACAGATGCGTCTGACTTGTGATTCACATTGTCAACCTTAGACATGGTCTCAAAGTACTGTTAGACTCAAAAATCCTTGTAGTAGGGCCTCACACGTTCATAAAGGAAAAAATATCTATGTGAAATGGATTCACAAAACAAGCCCTTAATATTTTTTTGGGGCCGTTTGAGATTGAATTGGCCTCCGAATGGCCATTTCCTCCTAGGCTAATTCCATGGAACATATTTTGATGCCAACAATCCAGATCTCCCCACATGATTATGTGCATAGGGTCATGCACGTATCTACTCAAATGTGACATGTGGAAGATGTTTTGCACCCGTTCCAACTTTGGGGGTAAGGTGAGGTAGTAAGTAACCTCACCAACCAACTAAAGAATCCCAAATGAAATGATGAACATCGGGGATAGCTTGGATTCCCAACTGAACCTCTTCAATACACATCATGGAGAAACTCTTCGGAAAATGTGGTCTCCCTGATAGAACTCCCAAGGCCTATGATGGCGATCTGTGTAAGATTTTGGTCTACTCTAGGCTGCCCTCATCCACTCATGGATTACCTGGATCTTCTCCATCATCACCTAAACCATCTCGGGGCCCAAAAAAATTTCTTTTCGATATATTTCCAGCATAAGGGTGTCCTAAAAGTTCTCTTGTACATAACCTAAAAAACTTTAATGTCGATGGTAGAGTGGCGATTTTTGTTGTATGAAAACTCTACCAAGGGAAAGTGATCCTCCTAGCTTTGTCTGAAGTCTAACACACAAACCCTTAGCATAGACTCCAATAAATAGATAATGTGCTTGGTCTTCCAATTGTTTTTGGTTTAAAAGGATCTATTCATCCTCATTAGGGTCCTAAATTTCTCCTGCATCCCTCTGCACAATCATGAAGGAAATCACATGGCATGATCAGAGACTTTCATTGAGGAAACACCATGATGGAGAATGATCTCCCATACATTTAAAATATTAAAAATATCCACTAAATTATGCTCCCAGATAGTAAGGAATTGTTCCAACTTCCTGATTTAGTCAACTATAACCTAGATGGCATCTTGGACCTCTTATGTGCACAAAATCCCTCTCACAACATCCATGGATATTCCATCCCACTTCCACTTTGAGATCTCAAGGGGCTGCAACAAACCCGTTAGAACTTGGTGCTCATCCTTCAACTACGGAAAAGTGAGACACTAATATATGATCTCAGCTACACTCACTCACATGATGAACAACCAAAACTATAATTGTAGGTCATGATACATCTTTCCTACTTCGTGAAGTACAACTTAGGGAGAAGTACTGAACACTCTCCTCATTTCCACCCACATCGTGACTAAAACCATTGTCTGCACCTAAAAAAAAGATGATGTGATACCATTCTTCATAATAACCATATGGTGACTCCCCCATAGATATATGGTCACAGAAGACCTCATAGTTGATTTCTACCATCTAGGATACTCTCACACACTGGAGAAATAGAGAAGTAATCACCATAGACTACATGAGGGTTGTACCCTCCACCTCCAACAAGGTATGCTGTCAGGAGGCCAACTGCCCCGAAGCCTCCTACATCAAGAGAGTTAAAGAATTACTGATAAGGGAATCTGCTACTCTGTTTACCTTCCCTAGAGTATAGACTCTCTTGAATTCATAGTCCTAGAGGAACTCCAACTTTTACCACTATCTCAGGTTCAAGTCTCTTTGCTTAAAGACATACCCGAGAGTTTGACGGTCTGAGTAAACCACAAAGAGAAACCCCAAATGGTAATGCATCCACATCCTCATGGACAAGAATTCCACTACCATATCTAGGTCTTGATTTTTATATTTATACTCATGGGATCTGGAATACCTCTACACATATTCCATAACTACTTGTTGCTACATCAACATGTAGATAATCCTAGCTCCTGAGGCATCGCAGTATACAATGAAATCCATGACCTACTCTAGTAGTCTTAACACCAGAGAAACCATCAGCCTTGACATAAAATCCTCAAAGTCCCTCTAGAACTTATCAAACCAGGTAAATGGATACCCTTTTCATGTTGGGGAGGTCAAATGGGATGTAATCCTAGAGAAGTATACCACAAACCTCTTGTTGTACCCTGTCAAGAAAGGATATATCTTCACCTATGACATTCAATTAAGTGGATTCTAAACATGATCTACATAGATCATCAATTAGTCCATGAATAAACCATGCTTATAAATGACATGAACAAAAAATTAAACCTCATGAATACAAAAATGTATCTTAGAGAGATTTCTATAAATTTGGTAATCTTGGAGAAATTCTAGGACCATACTCAACTCCTCTACATGCTCCACCTCTAATGCTGTCTAGACAAGTATATCATCGATGAAGGTAATAAAAAACAGGTCCAAGTAAAACATGAATACCTAGTTCATCAAATCCATAAAAATGGCTCAGTAATTTGTTAGACCAATGGGAATCACTAAGAAATCATAGTGTCTATTGCAACATCGGAAAGCCAACATTGGAATATCAGCCTCACAGACCCTTAACTGTTGGTACCCAGACCAGAGATCGGTCATAAAGAACCATATAATCCCTCATAACTTGTCAAATAGGTTGTAAATCCTTGATACAGAGTAATTTTTATTTATTGTGTACTATTTTAGGTGATGATAATCCATGAAAATCTATAAGATCTCATCCACCTTTTTCACAAACAACATGGAGCTGCCCAGGGGGACACACTAGGTCTAATGAAACCCTTATCTTGAAGGTCATCCAACTATAACCGTAGCTCCCAAAGATAGGTAGGGTCCATCTGATTTTCCATTTAATATATCATAGTGATTTCAGGATGCAAGTTGATGCAAAAATACTTATCTCTCCTTAGAGGTAGTCCCAAAACATCCTCGGGGAAGATGCCCATGTAATCCTCCACAACTAAAGAAATCAAAATTCCTAAATATCTTGATGCACCAAGGGATATAATCACTAACTAATGGGTGATGGGGCGAAGGCTCATAATATATAACTCACTGACCCTTCCAGGATATGTCTCTCACTATAAAAGGAGAATATCATACCATTAGTGCATAGGAATATGAGTTGTCTGTAGTGATGGTAAATTTATGCTCAAACCATGTTCAACCAATAAATACTCAAGATGACTTCATGAGGTTCCATCATGATGAAAAAAAATCCCCAAATGAATTTATTTCAACCAAGTGATAGCTTTCACTACGAGAAGATAAAAGATACAAAAGATACATTCCCTATAGGAACATCAAGATGAAGCTCCTGGGCTAGTTCCTCAATTGGGAGATCCATCTATAGCACCATAAATATAGTGATAAAGGAATTAATAAAACCTAAGTATAATAATACTAAAGTAAGATTAGAATACACACAGATCATGCCCATGATCATCTCATGCAATCAGGGTCATAAGCCTCCAAAGCCTACAGCTATCAGCATCCCCGACCGCCAGCTCCGTTATCCTGGTGTGGTCTTCCTGGTGGTGGTGGGGGAAGGATATAATATTTTCATCCACCACCCATAGCTCCTCCTACTCATCTAATAACTTTGTATCACTGGGGACCACTATACCCTATCCTAGAAGATCCCTGATGACGGAGTTGCATATACTATGGCGGTCTATCAGATATCAACCTATGCTTCCCAGCATGTCTGGTCAGGCAGTCTCACACTATATGAACTCACCCATCACAAGCAAAGAACCTCCCCTCCCCAAAATGACTTGGCCCTCCATGACCACATGCTAGAGTTTGATCACGGGGAGGTATCGTGCATCAATATCTTTACATTTGGAATCTTAAAGCTTGTTCATACGAACCATATCTATGGATACTAATGCAAGATCCAATAATTTAGTGTCCCTATAACAGAAAGAGCTCTCTCACTAGTTCATATTCTAACACTCGTACATATATGGGGATTCACAAGGTAACCATGCTCACATGGTTCTCTCTACAGATTCCCTGCTTAAACTTCGATGCTCAGAAGTATCTATTGCAAATCATGTCAAAGGAGTACCATGTAGGTTATGTTAACATTGATGCATACCTAGCCACCATAATCTCTCCCTATTTCAGGTAAAAAAACTCTTGTATCCAAACTGATAAAAACTAGGAGGGGTATTACTCCT
Source organism: Viscum album (assembly GCA_963277665.1). Taxonomy (NCBI): domain Eukaryota; kingdom Viridiplantae; phylum Streptophyta; class Magnoliopsida; order Santalales; family Viscaceae; genus Viscum; species Viscum album. The sequence goes on along the minus strand of CAUJRU010001907.1, from coordinate 93,203 downwards.
CATAGAACAACTACTGGAATTCGGTTCATGAGAGTGTCAAATCATCGTGCATCTGTGAAACAAGGCTCCACCAGCATCCAATTGCTCAGTGGAAAAGGAGAGCTTCTAGTGAAACCAACTGATCTGTTAGGGTCTTAACAAGCCTAAAGATACAAACCAATAACTCTACCCAATTCTCTGTTATGTTATTCTACCTTTTTATTATATAACTTTTCATTACATTTTACAAACAAATGATCTTTTATTGTTTAGTGTCTTGTAAATAAGGTACATAATGTAAGAAAATATAAAACAATATTATATTCCACATGAAATTATTCTTCAAGTTTCATACTAAGTACATTTATTTCATCTCATAACCCTGGGACATACATCAATGTATGGGGTGAGTAGAATTCCCAATAATGGAAAACAAGTGAAAACTTTACATGTGAACTTGATAGATATCAATAAGAACATGAGTAATATCATAAAGTCACGATAAAGAGGAATATCATAATAATAATATCTTTAATCATAAATTTATAACGAGTATACAACATTTAATTTAGACATTCATAATAATATCACCAAGGTCCATCCCCAAGGTGTCTCAAAAACTACCATGGTTATTCCCCAAGGTATCATAAAACTTTTCATCTCTAGAGATTAATTTATTTACCCAATGCATTGGAGAACTATCAGGGAACACCATTAATATGTCTTTATTTTTATGTTATCTACATATATCATAATAAATCATTTCATAAATAACCTATAGAGAACAAAATAAATGGGTTTCATATCAAAATCATGGAATTTTAAAAGTTCTTAAAAACATGATCATTATATCATTTATAACCCATGGAAATGGAATAAGGGTTTTATGGATGTCAATTATATAATAAAATAAATCATTTTTATGTCTTGATTAATAAGAATGGATATTAAAGTGGTTTGGGTATTCACATAAATAAAATAGAATAATTTCTTGATAAAAAGATAGAGATTTTGAGATGAAAATTATACAACATAATGGGTATGAAACATGGTTTTATAAAAAAATAAAAAGAGAGGGTACATGGGTAAACCATTCATAAAGTAATCATAATATATTATAGGGACATAATAAAATGGAAATAAGAACATGGTATGGAAATTTGAAATATATACCACCTAAAAGAAAACTTGAATGGAAAAGAAAAGGAGATAATTCCTTTAACTTGAAGAGTAACTTAAAAACCTCTAAGATAGGTTTCTTGGTAGCTTGAGAACACATTTGGAGGAATACATGGGAGGTTATGATATCAAATATTTTAGGGGGATGATTTTTTAATGAAATTAAATGGAGAAATGGGAGGGTATTTATAGTATAAGAGAGGGAGTTTTGTATTAATTCCCAAGGACACCTCATTAGTGGTATTTACAAAACCATGGGATTGCCCATGGTATTGGAAAAATGGGACACATAATATAATATTTTATTCTTAAATATTCTATAATAATCATTACATCATTAATACATCATTAATGATGTCAATAAACATACTGAAAACTCAAAACTGTATTTTTACTATTCACAGAAAAACAAAACATTTTATAAAAATCTCATAAATTCACTGTAAGCTAATATCGACATTCTGAATTCTAAAATGACATTTATTTTATCATAATAAATATCTAAATAAGATAAATTTATCTTTTGACTATAAAGATAATCATTTATTTAAAATAATAGCAGACAAAAAATGCATAGTGAATGCATAGTAAATTTTTTGAAAAAATGTAATTATTTTATCATTTATAATTAATAATGAGTGTTTTTATAAAACTATTTAATTATAATAAAAATTATTAATAAAAACACAGTTTAATAGTTTCTATATTTATGAAAAGTACAATTTTACCTGAAAAATTAATTTATCAAATTTCATCTCAATTTTCAAGAAAAACTATTCTTAAAATAGAAATGATGAAATAAATATTTTATTAAAAATTGGAATTGCACATTAAGTATCTAATTCCTTGAAAAATAACCACTTATAACACCCACATATGACCTAAGGTTAAGGTGTTCGATTGTTATAGACTCTTGGGGCGGCTCAGATAACATTGCCCGAGTTGTAATCTCCACTAACTTGAACTTCTTTTGTAGGTGATTTCGTTCACGATTCACATGTTAAATCTTTACTGGGGGTTGATCAACAGTAAAGCCCAATGAAACTACCTCCTTCTCATGCTCTGAAAAATGGGATTTATACAGCCCAATTCTACTAGATGAGGCCATCGACTCCTCTTTCTGCATTAATTAACCATTACAATTTCTATTTATAAACATAGTTTTTAATAGTCATATGATGATCAAAACAAAATGTTCAAATTTCATTTATAATAATATTTTTTTTATTGATTATGAAATAATAAAATATACATTTTCAGGAAACAAAAAATTATTCAAAACTTTGGGTCGTTACATTCTTCCCCCTTAAGAAATTCCATCCTCAAAATTTCAACTCATACCCTCAGATGAGAAAAGGTGTGGGTAATTCTAACTCATAGTCTCTTTTGGTTCCCACATTTATTATTCATATTTTTGGTTCCTACACAGCACTTTAACAAGGTGGGTAGTCTTTTTTCATAGAACCTTGTCTCTACAATCCAAGATCACCACCAGTTGCTTCTCATAAGAGAGATTGTGTTCCAGTTGTACCACCTCCATATTCAGTATATGTGAAGGGTCATTAATGTACTTTATCAAGATTGATACATGGAATACATTATTAACTTTATTTGTATTTGGAAGAAGTGAAAGCTGATAGGCCACTGCACCTATACAATCAAGGATTTCATAGGGGCCAATATACCTGGGTATGATCTTACCTTTCTTCCCAAATCACATTACTCTCTTCCATGGAGAAATTCGAAGGAAGAATATTTCACCAACATAAAACTCATAGTCCATTCGATGATTGTCAGAATATCTCTTATGCTGACTATGAGAATCATTAATGTGTTTTTGGATGGAATGACATGTTTCTATCATCTCTTGCACAAGATTAGGCCGATGTAGTTTTCTCTCACTAACTTCATCCCAAAAAGTATGGGTTCTACATCACATACCATATAGAGATTTATAGTGTTCCATTTGAATTATAGAATGGAAGATGTTGTTGTAAAGGAAATCAACTAATGGGATATGTTTATCCAATGCACTTTTAAATTCCATTAAACATGTTCTTAGCATTTCCTCAAGTGTTTTAATTGTCTTTTTAGATTGGACATCAGTTTGGGGGTTATAGACAATATTGAAATTAAATTTGGTACTCAATGCATGTAGAATAAGTCTCTAGAATTTTTATGTGAACCTTGGGTCATGATTAGATATGATAGAGAGTGGTACCCCATGGAGCCTTATATCTTCCCTCACATAAATCCTGGCAAGTTGATCAAGATATAAATCTTCCTGAATATAGATAAAATGGGAAGTCTTGGTGAGACGGTCCACTATATCCCATATCGCATTGTTTCCTTTGGAAGTTCTTGGGAGACCAGTGAAAAGGTCCATAGTGATATTGTCCCGCTTCCGTGCTGCTATGGTTAGTGGTTGTAATACCCCTTTAAGAAGTTGTCGCTCTTCCTTCACTTGATGACACACTAAGCACCTTATAGTGTAGTTGGTAATCTCCCTTTTAATTTTATCCCACAAATAATGACTGTGAAGGTCCCTATACATTTTAGTGCATCCAAGATATATAGAAAATGTAGAGGTATGAGATTCATCCATCAACTCCTTCTTTATTTCCAAAATATAAAGAGCACATAGTCTAGTACAAAATTTATGTACACCATGTTGATTAATATTGAACTCAAGAAAATTACCGTCCTTTATAGCCTCAAACTTCATCTATAATAAAGGATATTCTTTCTGAGCTTTCTTGATATTCTCTAGTAATGATAGTTGAAAAATAATTTTGGATAGGCTTGATGATGTCCCTTGCCTTATGATTTCCATGTACAATTTCACTAGGTCTGTGATCAAGGGATCTCTTTGAATCCTCATCATTACTAGAACACCATGTATTTCCTACTTAATGCATCAACACATTTTTTTTCTCTTCCAAAGTGATAATGAATTGAAAAATCATGCTCTTTAAGAAGGTCAAAACATCTCCTATGTGTCATGTATAATTCATTTTTTGTGAAAATATACTTCAAAATTTGATGGTATGTGTATATATCAAATTTCTTCCCATAAATTGAGTGCATCCATATCATAAGAGAAAAATAATTGTAGCTAGCACCATATCATGTGTAGGATAGTGCTTCTCATGACGCTTCAACCATCAAGATGCATAAACAATCACCTTGTCATTATGCATGAGGACACACCGAATCCATTTCATAGATTCATCACTAAAAATAATGAATCCATCTCTAATAGAGGGTAGAGTTAACACAGGTGCAGTAAGCAATCTCTTTTTCAGCTCTTGGAAACTTTCTTCACACTTCTTTATCTAGATGAACTTGACCCCTTCTCGAGTTAACTTGGTTAGTAGATTAGAAAGTCATGAAACTTTATTCAAAAACATTATATAATATCCTTCTAAACAAAGAAAACTATGAATTTAAATTACTGTTGTAGGATGAGGCCACTCTTCCACAACTTTTATCTTTTTAGGGTCAACTAAGACTCATTCATTGGTTACAATCTGCCCAAATAAAGAAACTTTTTGTAACCAAAATTCACATTTATTGAACTTTCCAAAAAGACATTCCTTCCATAGAGTTTGAAAAGTAACCCTTAGGTGATCCTCATGCTCATCATATATTTTGGAATATATCATAATATCAACAATAAAAACATCCACAATGTTATCAAGGTAGTTCTTAAAGACTATATTCTTCAAACCAATAAATATAGCAAGTGAATTAGTCAAGATGAATAGAAAAACAAAAAACTCATAATTCCCATATCTTGATTAGAAGGCGGTGTTTGGAATATCGTCTTTCCTCACCCTCATCTGATGATTACCAGATTGAAGATCAATCATGGAGACGAATTGAGCCCCAAGAAGCTATTCAAATAATTCATCAATTATTTAAAGAGCATATTTTTTCTTCACTGTGCCCCGGTTTAGTTATATGTAATCAATTCATAATCGCATTGATACGTCCTTCTTCTTCACAAAGAGAACAGATGCTCCCCAAGGATACACACTCGGCCAGATAAACCCATTCACCATAAGATCTTGTAGTTGTTTCTTTAAATCATCCAATTCCACATTTTCCATTATATATAGGGTCTTGGATATCAGATGAGATCGAGGTATGAGTTCAATTTATAATTCTACCTCTATTTTGGGGGGAGGTCCAGATTACTCCTTATGAAGTAAGTTAATGTATTTGTGAATGATGGGGACATTCTCTATCCTTATACTCTCATTTAATTCTTCTTATTCAATGATAAACTCCATAAAGAAGGATATAGAAGGTGATTTTAGACAAAGATTATGTTGAGATATCTCTCCATGGAAGAAAACAAGAGGTTATCCATTCATGACTACTGAGATTTTTTTGCTTCTATATTTGATATTAGCATTATACTTTGAGAGCCAGACCATCCCTAGTATAATGTTGAATTCCAACATGGGAATAACTACTAGATTTATGATAATATTGTGATTTATAGAGTAAATAATAGAGTTTATAAACACTATTTATGCTTGGATAATCCCTATGGGAGTCTTGACTGATATCTCTACTTTTAACATTTTAGGTATTGATTTGACATTCTTTGCAAACTTGGAGGAAATATAGGAATGCGTATAACCAGAATCAAACAAATTATTTGATAGATTTGAGATAACAATAAGATTACCTTACACCAAATCATTCGTAGCTTCAAATTCTTCCATCATGATAGAAAAAGCACAACCTTTCACACATGGCCTATGCTGAGGCTGATGGTGATTTCTCTCTACTGCCCTCAGATTTGGACAGTGATTGGAAAAGTGGCCAATAGGTCCACACTTGAAGAATTTGACTTCAGGTAGGGCATGTACTATCTTCCCTTTAACTTTAGCATTGTAAAGTTTCGGCTTCACCTCACTATGACAATTTTGAGTGATATTTCCATATCTTCCACACTTGTAACATTTTTTGCTCCTGAGAAGATAGTTACCTAAAAAGTTCATCCCACATTTTTTGCATGTGGAAAGTTTCATTTGATTTCCTCCTCTTCCTTGGTCAAAGATCCTAACAAAGTTTTACTATATATATTTCTTATTCTCATTTGATTTTTGATACCATGGTGTATCAACAAACTCCAGTTCGACCTTCATTGCACTTCATATGATTTCCTCATAGCTTTCATAGTCTCAATTGGCTAGATTCTACTGTATATGAGGTCTTAGTCCACCTAAGAATCTATCAATATTCCCATTAGGATTCTTGAACAATCTAGATATATAATGTGAAATCATTGTGAAGATAATCTCATAGCATCCTATAGATTCATTATCATTCCCTTTTATCTCGATAAATTCCTTCTCCATTTTCATTCTCACCAAATGAGGGAAAAACTTATTAAATAATATTACCCTAAAGAATTCCAACTCCAAAGAATCACTCTATACTCTTGGCATAAAGTTTTTAATTATTTCCAACCATTGATCAACTTCTCCCTCTAAATGGTAAACATATTAGGTGACTTTCTCTTGTTCTAAATAATGGATTACAGAAAATATCTTTTCAATAGAGCTTATCCACTGTTCAAAAATCAATGGGTCGGTAGATCCACTGACTGTTCATGGTAGTTCATTCATAAAAGACTCAAGAGAAAGTTTTTTCATTCATGGAGACACATGTTTCTCATCTTGGTTTAAATTATTGCACATAACTTGAGTTAGTTGATTCATCGTTCTCAGGAAAGTTTCTATTCTGGGTTCCATCAGAGGACCGTTAGCACATGGTCCGTTGTAGTCACCATTTGCACAGTTCATCACATTTACCTTAATTTTCTTAAAGAATACAACCTTAGTGAGAAAATTATTTCATTTAATAATCTTATAACTGTAATGGATTTTTATGTCTTAAAACATAATACTTAAACACATTATTCATTATCAAAAATTTAAAGTCTCTATAAATCCTTTATAACGACACATAAAAGGATTGTGATTAACAAAACATAACCCCCAAGAGTGTAAAACCATGAGTGTAGAAAGTCCTATTGTCATGCACCAGTTTCCATTTTATTCTAGCTCAAAGAGGTGCTTTTAGGTTTTACCCCTAGATACATCTGTTCCAGACCCACATCCACTGGTTCATATCTAGACGTGGACTTATTTGTTCAGAAACCACTTATATAATATTTCACCAAAATACAAGGATGTTTATTATATTTAAACTCTTCTATATGGTTATTCATAAAAGTTTCATATCCTAATTTCACCAAATAACTAAAACTGTCCTTTGATACCCACTATTGCATCTCGCCTTTTTATTATATAACTTTTTATTACATTTCATTTATATGGGATATTTTATAGTTTAATGTCTTGGAAATAAGGTATATAATACCTGAAAACTTAAAACATTATTATATTAAATATGACATTATTATTCAAGTTTCATCCTAATTACATTTATTTCATCTCATAACTTGGGGACATACAACAAATACAGGGTGAGAAGAAGGCTGAGTAAGGGAAAACAAGTGAAACAGTTTACATGTGAACTTGAGATATATCAATAAGAAAATGAGAAATATCATAAATTCATGATAAATATAAATATAATAATAATAATAACTTGAATAATAACTTGAAAATGTGGAAAAAAAATTAATTTATACATTCATAAGCATATCACCATGTTCCATCCCCAAGGTGTCATAAAAATTACCAAGGTTATTCACCAAGGTATCGTAAAACATTTCATCTCTAGAGATTAATTTATTTACCCAATGGATTAGAGAAATATTAGGGTGAAACCATAATATGTATTTATTTTAATGTGATCCATATAGATCATAATCAAACATTTCATTAATAACCCATAGAAAACAAAAGAAATGGGTTTCATATCAAAATCACCGTGTTTTAAAAAGTGATTAAAAAATGATCAATATGTCATTTATAAATAATGGAAAGAAAATGATGATTTTATGTATGAAAATTAAAGAATTAAATAAATAATTTTTATTTATTTTTGAATAACCCTAGAATTTAAAGCGGTTTAGGTATTCACATGAAGAAAATAAAATAATATCTTGATAAAAAGAGAGAGATTTTGAGACGAAAATTCTGCAGCATAATGAATATGAAACATAGTTTTATAAAACATTAAAAATAGAGGGTAAAAGGGTTAACTATTAATAAAAGAATAATAATATATTATAGGTACATAATTAATTTTAAATAGGGACATGTTATGGAAATTTGAAAGACATACCACAAATAATAGAACTCGAAAGGAAAAGAGAAGTTGATAATTCCCTTACCTTGAAGAGTAACTTCTAAAACTCTAAGATGGGGACCTTTGGAGGTTTATTACAACTTAAGAGGACTACTTTGTAGGTAATACTATAATATATTTTAGGGGTAATATTTTTTAATGAAAGAAACGAAAGAATGGGTGGGTTTTTATAGTAAAAGAGGGAGAGATTTTTATTAACTTCCAAGGACAGATCATTAGTGGTATTTGCAAAACCATAGGATTGACCATAGTATTGGAAAATTTGGACACCTAATATCATATTTTATTCCTCAAGATACAACCATCATCATTAAATCATTATTATATCATTAATGATGTCATCAAACATACCAAAAATTCAAAACTATATTTTTTCTATTCACTAAAAAAACATTGTATAAAAATCTCATAAGCTCACCGTAAGCTAATATCAACATTAAGAATTCGAAAATGAAATTTATTTTATCACAATAAATATCTAAATAAGATAAATTTATCTTCTAACAAAAAAAATAATAATTTATTAAAAATAACAGTAGATAAAAAATGCATAGTAAATGCATCGTCAAATTTCAGAAAAAATAAAATTATTTAATCATTTATAATTAAACATGAGTGTTTCAATAATACTATTTCATTATAATAAAAATTATTAATAAAAATTAAGTTTTATAGTTTATATATTTATGAAAAGTAAAATTTTACTTGAAAAATAAATTTATGAAATTCTATCTCAATTTTTAAGAAATCTCTTCTTAAAATAGAAATGATGAAATAAAAATTTTATTTAAAAAAAGGGATTAAACATTATGTATATAAGGCCTTGAAACATAACCTATCATGACACACTCATATGACCTAAGGGTAATGTGTGCGATGGTGATAGACTCTTGGGGGGTCAGATAACATTTCTTGAGTAGCAATCTTCACTAACTTGAACTTATCTCATAGACGATTTCGTTCATGAATTACACGTAGAATATCAGATTGGGCATGATCAAGATTGAAGCCTAGTGAGGCTACCTCTTTCCCAATATCTGAAAAATGGTCTTCATATGGCTCGATTCTACTGGATGAGGCTATTGAATCCTCTTTCTGCATTAATTAGCATAAACCATTTCTATTTATAAACATAATTTCTAATGGTCATATAATGGTCAAAACCCAATGGTCAAATTTCATTTATAATTATATATTTTTATTTATTATTACATAGTAAAAAATACATTTTTAGGGAACAAAATTTTATTCAAAAGTTTGTGTTGTTACATCTATTACCGGAGGATCAAGATTGCCATGAATCCTCGACAACCACTAACACTTGAACTCACAGAGTGTGATTAACCGACGTGCATCCTCATCCTACTCTGCTGGATAGTTTGCAGCTTGACAGGTGGAGGTGATGCTACCTACCCACCTAGAGGAAGGGGCTCATGGGATGGGCCCTGAACTGAGGCCTCATCCATCATTGGATCATCATTATTATCCAAACATGGTATCCTAGAAAGCTGTCATTGTAGAGGCATCATGAGATTTATCAAGACCTACAATGGTGATATGAACACACACACACACACAGAGATATATATATATATATATATATATATATATATATCAACAATGGGGATTTAATTTTAGAAGTAAAGTCGAAGAATCAATCCCAAATGATGCATTTACCAATGATCCAGGCAACCAAAGTCTTGGTATGATGAGTTGATAATAAGGTAGTCAATGTTCTCTTGAATGGATATGTCATCCACCCAGACCATCACAGGATTCCATGGGTTAAGATCCAAAATAAAGACACATTAATATTGTTTCCCTAAACCAAACCAAATACTTATAAGGGAACTTTTCCAAACAATGTCCCAATGAATGAACTGCTCTGATAAAAATATTTCATGACCAACACAAGTCGGGGCTTGATCCGTGACTACCCAAGCCTACCTCCATAGGATAGGGGGTGCAGAAAAGAGCCGAAACGCATATCCTAAATGGGATTCCTTTTCCTAAGTATCTGTATGAACACACCATTCCATCACAATGTATAAGTGAAGATGAACAATAATAAAAAGATTCTATAGCTAGAAATTATACCAAGCACGAAAAACTTATAGGGTGTCCCAAATTATAACAGTTAAAAATGAAAAGTAAATGGAAAAAATACATGCCCAACTTGAAATATGTCACAACATAAAAAAATGGAATGTAAAATGATGAGAGAGCCCAGATCTTGATCTCTAAGTTTTGATCACCATACACATTCCAAAGTACAAGGTTTCCATAAGCTCCTCTATTGTCACCACCAACATGTCTATCAAATATATAAGATATGACACGTGTGGGTAAATCCCATGCATGGGTGAATAAATAAATACCCAGTAGGACACCCCAAAGATGAACGAGGAGAAGTAAGAGATAAAACATGGAAAGAAATATAGTAGATAGTAAACATGTACAACTCAACCCAAAGTAAGAGAAAGAGTGACCTCTTACAATTACAGGGGGCTCAACACAGTGAGTAGATAAACTACACATGGAGTATGTTATACCCCTTGTAGAAGAGTAAACTCATCCTATCATAAGAAGCTAAAAATGGAAAGAAAATTTCATAAACTAAACGTATTCACCTCCCATGGAAATAGTGTAACCTAAAACAGGTATGGATATATAAAAATATATGTATACATAGTCAATGAATCCGAAAAGAGAGAGTAAGGGAATATCCATATCACATATCATCCCAGGAAGAAGATTCACCCATAGTTCAAAAATTCCATCAACGATTCCCCATATCTCACATGTCCACCCATAAGTAACCATGCAAGTCAAGCCACATATTTTCATTGTGTTACATATTATTGGGGGATCCAACATGAATAGGGGACTCATGCTCTAGTATACCGGGGGGGGTCCACTCTATAAGTATCTATAACGACCAATACATTACATACATTGTTATTACTTCATAATTGAAGCATACTTATTACAACATATAACAAAACCATGGTAGGACCATATAGGTATAGTGTCTTTAGAAATTGGGAAACATAAACAACTGGTTCATAAAGAATCTACATTGTCTCCTATTTATTTCATCATATCTAGAGTCCCTTTTCTAATATCCTACTTAATAACCTTCTTCCTAACCTGGGGAAAGAAAACATTCAAAAGGGTGAGCTCAAATGCTCAGTAAGGGTAAACAAAGGAAATATCATATTCATAAGAACATAGTATTTCAAAAATCTTATCCTACAAAAGAGATCATAACATGGGATCAATAAAAGTATTGAAATGTAATACCAAGAATCCTAACATAAAACATGAAACTGTGTGGCATACACACATAATCATAGAGAATCATTTCTTAGTAGTCAAGACTCATTTCCAAGACTATCCTAACGGACAAAGTCCATTTCTGAACCAAGTTCACTCCTCGTTTCAGTCCTGTTTCAATGAACCAGATTAACCTGTCGTTCCATCCATGTCTATATCACGAGATATAAATCATTACCCAATGCATTGGAGGGAGATATAGGTCCCACCAATCTCATAATGATACCATTATTATATGTTCCACAAGATCATAAATCATACATCATAGCATAACCTATATACCAAAAATGGGATTCTTAAACATCATGCCATAATAAAATAATCCATATAAGATAAAAGGACATCATAAAAATAATTCCATCATAACATAATCAAATAAATGTAAAAATAGGGATAGAATTATAACCCTATATTATCTTAGATGGAAAATAATTTTGATAAAATGCTTGAACTCCATTCTTGAGGAAAATATCCTTTCTACTTTAAAAACATTTTTCCTTTCTTAAAATGTTATACAATTTTAAACTAAAAATAAGTTTATTAAAAATAAACTTGAAAACTTGTAAAGGAATCTTCATGGAAATAATGTTCTAAAAGTCTATTCAGGCCGTATATGTTAAAAAAACATTCTTCTCGTACTTTGGCCAGAAAAGTCAAAAAGTACCTCGTACTAAAAATGACAAAAGATTCATTTCATATCTTTTAATAAAAACTCACCAATGGGTAAAATTGGATTTAAAAAATTTTAGGTGGATGGAAATAATATTACATATTTAGGAAACATGGATGTGGATGATAAATATGCCCCAGTAAATTCTGACATATAAACAATCTTGGATAAAAATGAGATTGTGGGATTTTCCCTTACCTTAGGTCCAATTTTCTTCGTACGTGTCTGAAACTCCTATATAATGATTTAAATAATGTCATTTACTTATTCCATAATCATAATAATTGTCATATGGTCATATTCTTAGCTTCTTATTAGTAATATTTCATTGCTACTTGTTATTCGGGTGTTTATTGATTTATGTTCTTATGCGTGTTTTGTTGAATAAATTCTAATTCTTATTTTTAGATTATAGATACCTCATTTATAGAATGTTATTAATGTAATATATATCATATTTATTCATTCAATTCATTTATATAATCATTATTCAATTAAGATCATGTAGAACAAGTCGCATCACATCATGGAGACGGTAGGTCGTACGTACACACGAGCGATGATATCGTTCCCATGATCATGGAATTGTATTGGAGTGTATGTATACTATTTCAGAATCAATATCAATTTACAATAATCATATATAGTTATTCTTTACACCATTATACCCATCCAAGTAAGGTGGTGGTGGAAAACTGATTACACCACGGCGTGGAGACGATATTCCGTACGTACGCATACGCGGTGATTTCATTTTCGTTAGGATGGATAGAAGGTGAAATAGGGTTGTTTAATATTTATAATAACATATAATTATATGAGTGATACTTATGTTATTACTTCATAATGAAAAAACTAAAGAAGAGGAAGTAGAATAAGAAATAAATTTAAATGAATCGGTAACGGATATTACCTCTTCTTCGACACGCCTCTTTGAAACCTCCTCTTAGGGCACTAAAATTGGTCTTTTAAGAAGACCAAGACCTCTAGAATATTACTATATAAGTGGAAAAGAGAAATTGTCAGGGTTTGGAAGAGCTTGAAGGATCAAAGTGGTGTTAGGAGGAGAGGGAGGAGGTTCCCTTTTATAAGGGAGGAGAGGGGCACCTTAGGAAAAACTTAAAATATTATTTTATTATAAAGTCATATTCAATTTTTAATAGCTCCAAATTAATTTATTTCAAAGATAAGGTGGTGATGGGTCGAAATAATCTCAACCAATATATTTTAGACAAGTTTAGGTTACTATTTTAACCATATCATTTAGATTTAACTCTAAGTTAAATAATTTAACTTTTACCGTGTCTTCTTGTTTTCTTACACTATAAGGTTAATAAACTTACTATAACAAGCCAGACTAACCCCAAGTTGTTCATTATTAATATATATAACCTTATCTAAGTCATTTGGCTGAACTGTAGATTTTTAAGATTAAATAACAATTAATAATATAATATTTGTTTTAAAAACTATTTTATGTCAATTTTGACACTATTTGGTAATTTATTTTTGTGAAAATCATAATAGCATGATTAGTTCGAACAAAGTTAATTAAATCAATACTAATATTTCATATTAACCTATAAAATTAGTTTAATTCAGGAAAAGTCTCAAATTACATTTACTTGGGTATTTATAATATCAATTATGTTAATATTTCCTTAATAAGGTAATTACTGCATCATCATTGTGTTATAAATAAATTAAATTATTTAATATCTAAAAATTATAAATAAAATACCATTAGGTAGGAAATATTATTATATTTCCAATTAATATTTATAGTCGAATTTATCTTATGTATAAACCTACATTAAAAATGTTTTTAGTTATTAAACTTTGATTTTAACTATTTTAACCCTTCTTTAAATTAAATAATATTAAATGTCCTAATCTAATCCAAGTGGACCTAAATGGCCATATTTTATTACTAAGGTTGTTTTTGGTCAAATTACACTTATCCAATAGAATTAGGACATGTGTTAGGGTAATAATAATATCATTTTTACCCTTAATTACCTTGTTTACTTTTAACCGTGGTAAATACAAGTAAAAAGTTATTATTCACAAAAAAATTATTTTTATCTTATTGAATCACATTTTACTCCTTGATATTAACCGTGTCTCTCGGATTTTTGAAATTCCACTCACAGAATCGGTAAAATTAAGTTTTATGTAAATTTTCAAATTCTCGCAGGAGGTGGGTAAGAGACGGTGAAAAGTTCAATAAAATTTTTATATATATAAAATTATTATAAAATGACTCCGATGAATTAAATTGAACTTATATAGGTATTATGTATAAATTTTGTCCTAAAATAAATTTAAATAAAATAAATAACTATTTAAATAAAAAGTTGGTTTTTAAATAGTAATAGTGTTTTCACTATTCATCAAAAATTGAAAGTTTTCAGGAAAATACCAAAATTTCACCCTAGGCTAATTTCGATATCCCTAATCCAAAAATGAAGTCCATTTTGAAAGATAAAATTAAAATAATTTCAAATAGCGGGTATTACTATTCATAACGTCTAGTTTATATAATATTTTAATAGCATATTGTTGTTTTGTGAAACTCGGTATTGCGTACAACGCAAGCTATCGAGGAAGGTCGCGATTATGTGTAAAGTAAGCCAAGCTAGTGTTGTGTGTAGTGAAAGATTCCTTTGATGATGTATATAATATAAAAACAAAATATTTCTCATAAAAATCTTGGGTGTTACATTCTACCCCCCCTTAAAATCAATTTCACCCTCAAAATTCGTCACTTTGTAACAAATAGAGGAGGATACCTCTCCCTCATAATATCCTCAAGCTCCCATGTAGCTTTTTATAATTGGTGGTTCCTCCATAAAACTTTCACCAAGTGAGTGGTCTTGTTCCGTAGGACTTTTTCGCTACGATCTAGAATATCTATCAGCTGTTCTTCATAAGAAATATCATGCTCCAGCGGTAAAACTTCTGAGTTGAGTACATGTGAAGGATCAGGTATGTACTTTCTCAAGAGAGATACATGGAAAACATCGTGAACTTTAGAGAGATTTTGTGGAAGCGCCAATCGGTATGCTACCTTCCCAACATGATCCAGTATTTCGAAAGGACCGATATACCTAGGGCTCAGCTTTACCTTCTTTCCAAATCTCATTACTCTCTTCCAAGGAGATATTCGTAAGAACACTTTATCACCCACTTCAAACTCTAGGTCTTTTCTTTGGTTATCGGCATAACTTTTCTATCGACTCTGAGCTTCTATTATGTGTTGTTGAATAGATCTGACCTTTTCTTCTATCTCATCAACAAGATCAGGTCCTAATAGATTTATTTCCTCAACTTCATCTCAGCAAGTTGGAGTCCTACATTTCTTTCTATAGAGGGATTAATAAGGAGCCATCTGAATACTGGAGTGAAAGCTATTATTATAAGAAAATTCCACCAAAGGTAGGTGTTGATCCCAACCACCTTTGAAATCCATAGAGAAAGCTCTTAACATATCTTCTAGAGTTTGAATTATTCTCTCAGACTAAATGTCTGTCTGAGGATGATAAGCAGTGTTGAAACTCAACTCTGTATCCAGAGTATGCTGAAGACTTTGCCAAAACTTTGAGGTAAACCTCGGATCCCGATCAGATATAATGGAAAGTGGTACTCCATGCAATCTTACAACTTCCATTACATATATCCTGGCAAGCTGATCTAGAGAGAAATATTCTCTAATAGAAATGAAGTGTGCCGACTTTGTAAGATGATCAACTATGACCCAGATAGCATTATTGCCTTTGGATGTTTTAGGAAGTCTGGTGAAAAATTCCATAGTGATGTTTTCCCATTTCTATTCAGGTATGGGTAATGGTTGTAACATCCCCTTAGACTTCTGTCTCTTAGCTTTAACTTGCTGACAAACCAAGCATCGAGAGACATATTCAGCAACATCTCTTTTCATGCCCTCCCACCAGAAGTACTCTTTCAGGTCTCTATACATCTTCGTGCTTCCAGGATGAATAGAGAATAAAGAACTATGAGCCTCATCCAGTAGCTCCTTCTTTAATTTTGGGATGGGAGGAACAGAAACCCAATTCCTGAACCTTATTATCTCATCACAATCATGGTTGAATTCAGGAACATTTCTCACCTTCTTTTGTAACTCTACATCTTCTTTTTTTTCCTCTTTAAACTTCACAAGTATAGATGGTTGAACATTCATTTGAGAAAGATAATATTTATCCCCTTCTATTATAATTCCAAGATCTATGCTTTGTAAATCCATAAATATTGGATCTTTTGTGATCCTCATCATGGATAAGCTAACATGGTCTTTTTGACTTAATCCATCTGCCACCTTGTTTGATTTCCCAGGGTGATAATGAATTGAGCAGTCGTAATACTTAATCAACTCCAACCATCTTCTTTGGCACATATTCAACTCCTTTTGTGTGAAAATATACTTTAAACTTTTACGATCAGTATAAATATCACACCTTTCACCATAAAGGTAATGCCTCCAAATCATTAATGAAAAGATTACCACAGCTAACTCCAAATCATGAGTTGGATAATTTTGCTCATGAATTTTCAACTGTCATGAGGCATAAGTTATCACCATATCATTTTGCATAAGAACACACCCTAGCCCCTTCTTGGATGCATAACTGTAGATCACAAACCTTTCTCCACTACAAGGCAGTGTGAGCATAGGTGCACTGGATAACCTTCTTTTTAACTCCCTGAAATTCTCTTCACACTCCTCCATCCAAATGAACTTAACTTCTTTTCGAGTCAACCTGGTGAGGGGATTAGATAATTGTGAAAAATCTTTCACAAAACATCGATAATATCCATCCAAACCAAGAAAACTTCGGATCTTAGATACTGTTGTTGGTCTTGACCATCATTCGATAACCTATGTTTTTGCAGGATCCACAGATATACCCTCCTTTGAGATTATGTGACCCAAAAATGAAACTTTTTGAAGCCAAAATTCACACTTGGTAAATTTGGCATAAAGCTTCTCCTTTCGCTGGGACTTCAATACAATTCTCAGGTGATCTTCATGTTCTTACTTTCTCTTTGAATAGACAAGAATATCGTCTATAAAGACTACCACAAACTAATCAAGATAGTCTCTAGAGACTCTATTCATTAGATCCGTGAAGATAGCAGGGGAATTAGTAAGACCAAATGGTATCACTATAAATTCATAATGTCTATACCTTGTACGGAAATCTGTCTTTGGTATATCCTCCCTTTTGACTCTTAATTGATGATACCCGGAATAAAGATCAATCTTGTAAAAGTATTGGGCTCCGCGTAGTTGGTCAAATAAGTCATCAATGCGTGGGGGAGGATATTTGTTCTTGATAGTGATCTTGTTAAGTTCTCGATAATCAATGCAGAGTCTCATTGATCCATCTTTGTTCTTAATAAATAGAACAGGTGATCCCCAAGGTTACACACTAGGGCGTATGAATCCCTTATCAAGATTCTATTGGAGTTCCTTCTTCAATTCCTACAACTCAATTGGGGTCATTCTATAAGGTGTCTTTGAAATAGGCAAAGCACCCGGTATGAGTTCTATTGAAAACTCAACTTCACGATTTGGTGGAAGACCTGGAAATTCCTCTAGAAAGACATCATCAAACTCTCTTGCAATGGGTGTATTCTTAATCATGAGTTTCTCTCCAACCATTTGAGATAAATAACATTCATTTAGTGGAATCAAGACCCATAAGATGGAAGAAATTTCCACTGGAAGGTTATGTTCATCCTTGCATCGATAGATGGTCATAGATCGATCTGTAATATGAAATGTGACTTCCCTTCTTTGGCAGTTGATATGAGATACATATAAAGAAAGACAATCCATGCCAAGAATCATATCAAATTCCACTATAGGAAGGATCACAAGATTTGCAGGAAGCACTTTCCCACAAACTTCAATCGGAGAAGAATTATAAACTTTTGATGTGACTGTTGTGCCATTAGGGGTTGTCACAGATAACTCAACATCTAATTGTTGAGGTAATACAACGATACCCTTAGAAATTTATTCAAAAATAAAACAGTGGTTTGATCCAAAATCAAATAAAACATTTGCTACTTTAGAGTGGATGGTAAGTGTACCTTTCACCACTTCGTTATCATACTTCACACCACTAACAGAAATTGCATGTGACTTTCCTTTGTATTTATCCTTAAGAGTTTACTGACGTCGATCATCATCAACAACCCTTTAATTAGGTCATTGATTAACATAATTCCCCATTTCCTTGAACTTGTAACATTTAAGTGTAGGAGGTGCACTTTGTGTAGCCTTTTCTTTGTTCACATCACTAGACATCTTGTTCCCATAATTGTGGCATTCAAATGCCCGATGACCTTCTTTTCCACATTTGAAACATTTACTTGTCCATTTAAGACAACTCACTCCATGTTTCTTTCCACACTTTGAGCATAAGGGAAAACTCGTCTTCTTTTCAGTGTGATCTTTAGATTTTCCTTTGAATTCCATTTTCCTCTTCTTATCAAACCCATATGACTGATGGGTTACTCCAATATCCATCTCAACCTTGAGAGCACATCGAACAATTTCCTCATAGCTATTGAAGTCCCTTATGGATAACACCCTTCGAAGACTTGGTTTTAAGCCACTAAAGAATCGATCGATATTACTCTCAGGTTGGATAATAATACCAGAAGCGTACCTTGCAAGTCTTGTAAAATTTTCTTCGTAGGTACCAACAGATTCACCATCATTTTACTTTAGTTCAAGAAACTCCTTCTCCATATTTTTTTGAAGAATATGATGGAAGTAATTATTGAAAAATAACTTCTTGAACTTGTCCCATTCCATGGACTAAATTTCATCTCTTGGCCTCGTATTCTTGATAAGATTCCACCATTGATCAGCTTCACCTTCCATATGATATACTGCTAAGATAACATTATCATGTTCAGAACATTGAAGAACTGAAAATATCTTTTCAGTAGTACTGATCCATTTTTCAGCCACTAATGGATCAGTAGACCCACTAAATGAGGGGGGACGTTTCCTCATAAAGGATTAAACAGAATGTTGCTCCTTCCTTTTCTTGTTTGGAAGTCCTGCATGATTCATATCTTGAGAATGTTGTGGATCATGGCTACAAAATTTTTCATTCCAGCTCCCATAATGTTTGGTTGCTCAGGGGGACAATCATTGCATTGCCCGTCGCATTCTGCATTAACATGGTTCCTTCGGGTTCCAGCCATTGACTAAAACCAAGAAGAATAGTTTGAGAAACACTAATTATAATAGGAAAACCACATAATCAAGAATAAAATTTCACACTTAAGGTCTTATCATAGGTTTTTCAGGGCCATTTATAAAACACTAAGATTGTGTTCAATGCATAGACATATCCTTAGGGTTCTTACTAAGGCTTTCACATCCTAGTTTCCAAAGGTTGACTATACCTTTCCTCTGATACCAAATATAATGACCCATAATTTACATACATTGTTATTACTTCAGAATTGAAGCATACTTATTACAACATATAACAAAACCATGGTAGGACCGTATAGGTATAGTGTCTTTATAAACTGGGAAACATAAACAACTAGTTCATAAATAATCTACATTGTCTCCCATTTATTTCATTATATCTAGAGTCCCTTTTGACATTCCTACATAATAACCTTCTTCCTGACCAGGGGAAAGAAAACATACAAAAGGGTGAGCTCAAATGCTTAGTAAGGGTAAACAAAGAAAATATTATATTCATATGAACATAGTATTTCAAAAATCATATCCTGCAAAAGAGATCATAATATCATAACATGGGATAAATCATAGTAGTGAAATGTAATCCCAAGAATCCTAAAATAAAACATGAAAATTTGTGGCATACACACATAATCATATAGAATCATTTCTTAGTAGTCAAGACTCATTTCCAAGACTATCTTAGCGGACAAAGTCCATTTCTGAACCGAGTTCACTCCTAGTTTCAGTCCTGTTTCATTGAACCAGATTAACCTGCCGTTCCAGCCATGTCTATCTCATGAGATATAAGTCTTTACCCAATGCATTGGAGGGAGATATAGGTCCCACCCATCTTATAAGGATACCATTTTTATGTGTGCCACAAGATCATACATCATAGCATAACCCATGTAATAAAAATGAGATTCTTAAACATCATGCCATCATAACATAATCCATATAAGATAAAAGGACATCATAAAAATAATTCCATCATAACATAATCAAATAAATGTAAAAATAGGGATAGAAATAGAACCCTATATTATCTTAGATGGAAAATAATTTTGATAAAACACTTGAACTCCATTCTTGAAGAAAATATCCTTTCTGCTTCAAAAACATTTTTCCTTTATTAAAATGTCATACAATTTTACACTAAAAGAAGTTGATTAAAAATAAACTTGAAAATTTTTAAAGGAAGATTCATGGAAATAATGTTTTAAAAGTCCATTCTGGCCGTATAAGTTAAAAAAACATTCTTCTCGTACTTTGGCCGGAAAAGTCAAAAAGTACCTCGTACTAAAAACGACAAAAGATTCCTTTCATATATTTTACTAAAAATTAACCAATGGGTAAAATTGGTTTTAAAAAATTTTAGGTGGATGGAAATAATATTACACATTTAGGAAACATGGATGTGGATGATAAATATGCCCTAGTAAATTCTGAAATATAAACAATCTCGGATAAAAATGAGATTGTGAGATTTTACCTTACCTTAGGTCCGATTTGCTTCGTACGTGTCCGAAAATCCTGTATAATGATTTAAATAATGTCATTTACTTATTCCAGAATCATAATAATTGTTATATGGTCATATTCTTAGCTTCTTATTAGTAATATTTCGTCGCTACTTGTTATTCGGGTGTTTATTACTTTATGTTCTTATGCGTGTTTTGTCGAATAAATTATTATTATTATTTTTAGATTATAGATACCTCATTTCCATAATGGTATTAATGTAATATATATCATATTTATTCATTAAATTCATTTATATAATCATTATTCAATTAAGATCATGTAGAATGAGTCGCATCACATCGTGGAGACGGTAGGCCGTACGTACACACGAGCGATGATATTGTTCCCATGATCGTGGAATTGTATTGGAGTGTATGTATACTATTTCATAATAAATATCACTTTATAATAATCATATATATTTATTCTTTACACCATTATACCCATCTGAGTAAGGTGGTGGTGGAAAAATGATTACACCACGGTGTTGAGACGGTATTCCGTACGTACGCACGTGCGGTGATTTCATTTTCCATAGGATGGATAGAAGGTGAAATAGGGTTGTTTCATATTTATAATAACATATCAGTATATGAGTGATACTGATGTTATTAATTCATAATGAAACAACTAAAGAAGAGAAAGTAGAATAAGAAATAAATTTGAAATAATCGGTAACGGATATTACCTCTTCTTCGACACGCCTCTTTGAAACCTCCTCTTAGGGCACTAAAATTGGTCTTTGAAGAATACCAGGACCTCCATAATATTACTAGAGTAGTGGAGAAGATAAATTTTCAGGTTTTGTCCTAGATTAAAGTCTCAATGTGGTGTGAGGAGGAGAGGGAGGAGGTGCCCTTTTATAAGGGAGGAGAGGGGCACCTTAGAAAAAACATAAAATATTATTTTATTATAAAGTCATATTCCATTTCTAATAGCTCCAAATTGATTTATTTAAAAGATAAGGTGGGGATGGGTCGAAATACTCTCAACCAATATATTTTAGACATGTTTAGGTTACTATTTTAACCTTATCCTTCAGATTTAACTCTAAGTTAAATAATTTAACTTTTACCGTGTCTTCTTGTTTTCTTACACTATAAGGTTAATAAACTTACTATAAAAAGACAAAAGAACCCAAAGTTTTTAATTATTAATATATATAACCTTATCTAAGTCATTTGGACTAAACTTAGATTTTTAGGATTAAAAAACAATTAATAATATAATATTGGTTTTAAAAACTATTTTATGTCAATTTTGACACTATTTGGTAATTTATTTTTGTGAAAATTATAACAACATTATTAGTTAGAAAAAAGTTAATTAACTCAATAATAATATGTCATATTAACCTATAAAATTAGTGTAATTAATGAAAAGTTTCAAATTACATTTACTTGGGTATTTATAATATCAATTATGTTAATATTTCTTTAATAAGGTAATTACTACATCATCATTGTGTCATAAATAAATTAAATTATTTAATATCTAAAAATTATAAATAAAATACCATTATGTATGAAATCTTTTTAGATTTCTAATTAATATTTATAGTCAAATTTATATTACGTATAACCCTATATTAAAAATGATTTTAGTTATTAAACTTTGATTTTAACGATTTTAACCCTTCTTTAAATATAATAATATTAAAGGTCCTAATCTAATCCATGTGGACCTAAATGGTCATATTTTATTCTTAAGGTTGTTTTTTGTCGAATTACACTTATCCAATAGAATTAAGACATGTTTTAGGGTAATAATAATATCATTTTACCCTTAATTACCCTATGTGCTTTTAACCGTGGTAAATAAAAGTTAAAAGTTACTATTCACCAAAAAATATTTTTATCTTATTGAACCTCATTTTACTCCTTGATATTAACTGTGTCTCTCGAATTTTTGAAATTCCACTCCCAGAAACGGTAAAATTAAGTTTTATGTAATTTTCAAATTCTCCTAGGAGGTGGGTAAAAGATGGTGAAAAGTTCAATAAAATTTTTATATATCTAAAATTATTATAAAATAACTCCAATAAATTACATTGAACTTATATAGGTATTATGTATCAATTTTGGCCTAAAATAAATTTAAATAAATAGTCGGTTTTTAAATAGTAACCGTGTTTTCACTATTCATCAAAAATTGAAAGTTTTCAAGAAAATACCACAATTTCACCCTAGGCTAATTTCGATATCCCGAATCCAAAAATGAAGTCCATTTTGAAAGATAAAATTTAAAGAATTTCAAAAAGTGGGTATTGCTATTCATAATTGTTAGTTTATATAATATTTTAATAGCAAATCGTTGTTTTGTGAAACACGGTATTGCGTACAACGCAGGTTATCGAGGAAGGTTGCGATTACATGTAAAGCAAGCCAAGCTAATGTTGTGTGTAGTTAAAGATTCCTTTTATGATGTATATAACATAAAAACAAAATATTTCTCATAAAAATCTCGGGTGTTACAGTATCCATAGAGGACCTACACCCATGTTGATGGGTGGTTCCACTCTAGTATCACAAGGACCTGCACCCATGATAATGGGGGGATCCACTCTAGTGGTCAAGGACCTTCACCCTACTATGATAAGGGGTTACACTTTAGTTATCGAGGATCCACACCCTATCTGGTCGTGGGCTTCCACTCAGTATGAAGATTTAGAGGACCTGTACACATACTAAAGGGGGTTTTAACTCTAAAGGATGAGGACCCATGCCCTGGTGTGATGGGGGGTTCTACTCTAGTCATCTAAGACCATCACCCTATCCAATAGGGGGTTCCACTTAGAAATTATCTAAAGAGGACCTGTGCCCATATTGATCGGGGTTCCACTCAATAAAAATACAATGGAAATTATTCCTGATCATTGACATCGTCGAGCATTTAATAAATATGTGTCATTCTTGGAACATTCCACATCATATCTAAAAATCTAAAAAATAGGGTACCATCACGTTCTACATGAAAAAACACTAACGATAGGCTACTCACAGGGTCAAAATCCAAGTTTAAACAGAGGGGATACATAATATTAATGTTTCCTAAAAAAGAACCTAGGGGTATACAGCATGTGAGGGGACCCACACGACATGTGGTCCCAATCCACCACCCAGACATATCCCTGGAAAGTACACAGATTCCCGAAATATTTATGAGTATAATCCATGGAGGTAAAATTCATAGTGTGTCCAAACCACTGGGTCTCAGGCCGTGTACATGACCTTGAGTTTGTGTACTAGACCCCATGTTTGTGTACCAACCCCGTTTCCATGTACATACCCTGTGTCCATGTACTATACCCTAGGTATATGTATTGACCTCATATTCATGTACTAACCCTGTTTATGTATTCTTCGGTAGACCTCCGTGTTACTGGTCGTGTACTCTCACATAGGGTTCTGCCCATGTGCTCCATCACATGGGTCATCTGCATGGGGATGAGGTACATAATATGTATAAGGGCTACATTAGGTGCAATACTTATGATTTTCAGAAACTCTAGATGTTTTTTCCTATGGGATACAAACCGTGTGTTTATCCATGTACACGACATGTATGTGGGTTTTATCCAAATTCTTATATGTGCTTTCCTCCATGCAATTATATCCATTCTGCCACATATCCCACCTTGATTCCTCCTAAAATCATCCGATCTAGGTTGGATCTATCCTTTCTAGATTCAATTATCTGTAAACTAAATTAAATTGTTCCTCAATATTGTGTTGTTCATCCCACATGCCTCAAGGCCTTCAGGTGTTGATGATTTGATCACCAATCATTGAAGGAAGTTCTTGTGTTTGCTACGTTTATATCTACTCTGATCTGGTATTTCATCATTTTATGAGTTGATTCACCAAAAATTGAGGAAGGAGCAGCTCTAAAATTCTCCCAAGGTTTGTGCAACTTTCCTTGAATAGTTCTCTCTACCAGTCTAGTTATATAATGTTTTTCTATTAAAATGAATTAATTAATTAATGAAACAATTAAATAATGCACTGAACTCACCTCAAAAAATCAAGGTGTCCAAAATTTCTACACTAACCTATTTTAGGTAATGCCAAAGGTAAACACAACATTCCAGACTCAGCCATAGTCTAAAATTATTTATTTGAGCTTCCATTTAATAGTTATATCATTTTATTTAAGAAATATCACACACATAATATAAAATATATTTGATATTTTTATAAAATTAATTTTGGGTGCACCAGTACATTGAATCAAACATCGTCTTAGTTCCTATCTCTGGAAATATATATATAAATATTTCAAAGTCTTTCAAGGAGAAAATAAATCCTCTACATATTGTTTATAACTACAATATATCATACCATGTTTTAGGGGTGGGTGGTGATATAGTGTTTACACATCTTTGATGAGGGAGGAATAAATATATTATGGTCTCAGGGAGCGTTATGTAGTAGTTGTCGTAGGTTATTTCCATTACCAGAAAAATCATGACATATTAGGTCATTATTTTATAGTGCATTGTTTGCATTACTTTGTGAGGTAGATGTAGTAATGTCGTGTCTTAGATGTTTGTTGGTGTAAAGGGAGATGGTAATATGGAAGTTTTAAATTTACTTGTCTTGTAGGTGATCATGCTCTTATATAATACTTTTTACATTAGAAAAATCCAAGAAGGGGGTAGTTCACTGCATGACATGGGATGCCAGGCCATTACTATTCACATGGGCACCCTATAGTGTATGATTATAAGATTTGATAAAAAAAATTTCCTTTTTAAAACTATATGAGGAAGGATATCACACTATAGAAGTAGTAAGATTTTATATTCTTCGATTGATCCTCCATTGATAAATATCTTTCATATTTGTTTATTTAATTACATTTTTTTATTCTTCTTCTCGTTATATAGAACTAAAATCCATCAATATATATAGGACCCTATGTCTTTTTTATCTTCATTCCACCTGAACTATCTATTATTTATTCCACCTCTCTTTATTATATTTATTCTTATATATAAAACTGGAAAGGAAAATACCATGCTCAACCTTTCTCTTTCAATATAGATATATCAATATTTCACACTACTTTTCTTTATTAAAATAACATTGAGCATTATATAAAAATTCTATGCTCGCTACGTGCTATGTAAACAATGATTTAGATCATACTAAATTACTCCCTAATCATCACAATATTTTTTGGAGTCTTTGTAATGAATATTGTTTTAATTAAAATAAATACTCTAAATATTCCCATGAGATATTCTTTCTATATTTTTTGAATTTTGAAGGCTTCTGGAAAATTCGATCTCCTGATTTTTTCTTCCATAAAACTCAAACTTTCTCATTCAATATTTTTCGGGAAATATTCCCTCACGGAATTCTCTAGGTGATTTTTGTATTAATTGTGTTTGTTGATAAATACAGATGATCAAGAATCAGTATTGTGGGTGTTTCCAAATCATATATTTAAGGTGGCATTATTTTCTAGTGTTTACTAATTTTTGGGCCTCAAAATTGGGACTTTGTTATTTTGTAAAAGGAAAGTTTTTTTTGTAAAGGAGTGCTTGAAATATAGTTTCCGTACCATGAAGCAAAGTTCATGGAAAAAAATGAGGTACATGGAAAGGTGAAGGTAAATCATCAAAGGAAATATTTCGGCATAGTATCACTATATAGACCGCGAAGGACACTATGTGGATAGCGAACAAAAAATAGTATGTGGGAGGATTGAATTCTATAGGAGGATTGAAGTTCATGGGATGATCTTTGTTTGTGGAATTTATTGGTATTATTTGGACCCACAAAGGGTTATTCATTCACATAAGACATCATCCACCCCAAAGGAGAAATATTCTATGAGAACCACATAATAGTACAAAGTGAGGGATATACCACGTAAAAAGATTGGTTAAATCAGATTAGTTGGTTTTCCATATCAATTTTCCTATATAAAGAACCCTAATTACATGATTAAAATGATAAAATTTCATTATAGGATCATCACTTTGGGAGGAATTTGGAAAAGTAATATGTTGTTCATGAGGGAGAATTATGCATATTGACGTAGTTCGGGAGGGAGGATTCCATAAAGGGTGAATTAGTTCACATGAATAATTCTACAAAAGGAGATTTCAGGTCTTTGTATCCCATAAAGGGAGAGGATAAGGTATGTAGAATAAGAGGAAATCCATGGAATAAGAGGCGGTCCATGGAGAAGAGGTCATCTGTGGAAGCAGGGGTGGTCCGCAGAATAAGGTACAATAGGAGGAAAATGAGGTTTTTTGTGTAAGGAGAGGTATTACATAGAAGGAGAGGTAGTTCAGGGAAGGAGGGGAAATTCATGTATGGATAGGTTATCCATGGAAGGAGTGGCGGTCCACATAAGGAGAGGTTATCTACAAAGTACTCTCTCTATGTGGTGTAATACAGTTCATGAAGGAACAAAGACAATTTACAAAGAAGGATATGATAGAGGATCTTCATCATTAGACTATATTTGTAGAAATAATTTATTAACTTATACATTAAAGGAAGTGGAAGGAAGACACAAAATCTATTGTAGATTTTTCCAATGTATGAGGATGTAATTGCTGAGCCTGTAGAGATGTCCGTTCAAATTTTCTGGAAAGTTGAAGTGTTACATCTTGGTATTTTTACGAAAGTGAAGTATCAACCCAGAAATAAATTTAATAGATCATCTACCTACAGCTGATGATTCATTTATTAGTGATAATTAAGGAACTGACATGTACATAAACTATTATTGGATCATTTATAGAGAAAAGAGAAAAGGAAGAGGAAGGCAGTGATACTTTCCACTGGTAGTGATCCAGAGAAAGAGACTTATAGAGTAACCCTTGGGAAAGCAGTGTGCTAACCCTAAACCTTGTAAAGTTAGTGAGCCTTGAATATAAGCGATATAGCCCAAACCATGTATTTTGGAAGTGTTCCTTAGTGAATTTGATACAACTGTACATTAACATTGTATGCTCCTTCAAAATATCCTAGTGGGAGTGAACCAAGTAAAAATATGAATGTTCTTGTGTTTTCTATCCTAATTTACTTTTTTTGTATCGCTATCAGATAAAGCTGGAAAGCATAAGCTAAATATAAACCCAAAAGAGAAAATTAAGTGACCCTTATAATAAAGAGGTCAAGATCCAGTGAGGAAGGATGAATTTCAGAAAGAATATCCATACCCTGATCCAACCCCCCCTATCCGAGAATCTAGACCCCTTTTAGACCTAACAATTGGTATCAGAGCATTTATTTCATTTATTAGATTTGATATCTCAAACTTGGTTTAGTTTAATGTAGAAATTAATGTTTTAGATTTCTCTTATCTTGGTGTTCCAGGGAGAAGGGAATAAATACAAAGAATAATAAGAAATTATGTGGTATTCCTCAGTGAGGAAGCGTCTTCATAAAAAGTTGGATTCAATTTAAGAAATCCAATAATGCACTTGAGAATGGTTTTAATGAGTTGAAAAATGAAAATAAATACTCACTCAATGATACTCTGAGAATGAGTGAAGAACCAGATATTCCATGTGATGTTGAAACTTCTGATGATGTAGAAACTCCAAGAAGGAAAAAATTAGAAGTAGTCCATGAAATAAAAGAATTTGTTTAGAAATTGGATGAAGAAATTAAATCTAAAGATATTTGGATTCATGTGCAGGAAATTGAATTCAATAAGATAATAGGATTAAAATAAAGGATTGTTAAAGTGTCCACAAATCCTATGGAGATGAATGATTCTCATGCTAAAGAGCTAAAAAATATTTCTACAAATATATAAAAAACCAAAGCTGACGATAACAGAAAGAATATGAACTCAGATGAAATCTAGAAATTGATATCCAGAAATAATTATCTTGCAACACAGCTATTTGAACTAGTTCAAGAGAACCCAAGGCCACAATAGGATAATGATTACTGTACATATTCTGTTTCTCATGAAAAATTTAAATTAATGGAGAAAAATGACATGGTGGATAAGCTCACATGATAATTGGAAGAAGATATGATTTTTGGGAATAATATCAAGAGAGAACTTCATACCCAACTTGAATCAAGGGATATGAAGCTTCAAAAATTGGGTGAAGAGCTAGAATCAGTTAATAAATAAGTATATGAATATTATGCAAAATAAAAATACAAATTGGAGGATGATTTTCGTTTATTATTTGACTATCCTTCAGAAGGTAATAATGAAATGAATAGTAAATAGTCCATTTTAGAGGGAAACATGAAATGATTGTCTTATCTCAATGACCATCCAGGTTTGGAAAATTCAGAATTGAATATGATGAACCCCCTACAACACATGATAAGAAGAGAGCTATGAATAGTTTCAAAGATAAGAAAAATCATGTATGTATTTGAGATAGACCTAAAACAGTTTTACATGCACTGGTGATAAAATGTTCTATTTCTGTGGGTTATATGGTCATACTTCATGTTTTTCTCTTGAGGATCTGGTTATATTTCACACTATGAAAATAGAAATATTTTTAAATATGATAATAAGCTGAGGATTTTTGATAATTTTGAAATAAATCTCTCTCAAAAAAAAGTATCCATGAAATTCTACTATTGTGGAAGACTAGGACACACCATGAGTATATGTCAAGAAACCCAAGGGCTCATTGTCAGAAGGACTCTAGCTGTATTAACATCTCATCTGATAAATAATGAAACAAGGCATGTATTTAATGGATGATATGTTATATGTGCTAATCATGAGAATTTGGCAAGATACTTCCGTAGAAAGAAATTTTAGAAGGCAAAGGAAACTAAAATGGGATCCTTAAATAAGTAAGTGTATAATGAAGAAGCCTATATTGGGAGAAAACATGATAAGTTGAAAAATATTTTTACATCCTCATAGTAATCACAAGGATCTCAATGAAAGGCATATCAATCACCTCCACTATTACACTCACAAAAAATCTCTTGGAATGAATGTGAACTAACCTGGAAAAAAAGGGGAGGTGATGATTCAGTTTTGATTAAGAAGAATAAAAATTCAATGGAAGAGTAAACCCAAAAAAGAAAGGGTGATGTGACTTGGACATCTGATAAAAGAAAAATGAATAATAAATGTCTTGAAAAATCTGTCGGTCATGCCACATGGTGATAAGTGAAGGATATATAAAGATCCCTCCATTAGAGGAAGAATCAAGAGTAGACAACAAGTGACAAGCTTTCTTCTCAAAGAAATAGTCATGAAAAATAGAATATTAGTGGATAATCAAAGAAGGAAATGTATACAAATGGGTTTAAACCAAAAATTGTGAAAAAGGTCAAGACTACATAATCTAAATATTAGAATAAGACTTATAAAGTAAATAATTTTTATTCATATGTCAAGAACAGTTGAAGTTGGATGGGAATTTGGAACAAACACACAAATAGTACATTACTTTGCAAGAAAGTGTCAAAGGGTTGGTCCATTAGGATCAACTATATTCCTTATATTTAGGATTCTAGATGTTTCCCCTCTCTATA
Organism: Viscum album; assembly: GCA_963277665.1. NCBI lineage: Eukaryota > Viridiplantae > Streptophyta > Magnoliopsida > Santalales > Viscaceae > Viscum > Viscum album. The sequence continues at coordinate 62,476 of CAUJRU010001907.1, read as the reverse complement.
TATGTATAAATTCTATTAACTGATATTCAAGTGCTTCAGGGTTTTTAAGGAGATACAATCCATGGGAAAGTCACATTAAACGATGGAAGGTGGTGATGTGATGTGCTCTAGAATGTCAACTAATTCAAATCAGTTACCAGTGACGAAAAATAAATAAATAATAGTTCCTTGAAATGAGTTAATGGTCTATGGTGTTATAAACTTTATCTCTTGTTTCCTATATTGAGTTCTGACTTAGAAGGATTAGAGGTTTTTTTGATAGATCATTACAAAGTGGTATGTTTACCCATGAACAATATTATTGAAGGCAGATAAAATAGAATATGTTATTGAGCTAGATAATTTTAACAAAAATATAGTCACATGTGATGAAATGATGTAAGAGAAGAGGAATGTTTGTGGGTCTAAACAATGGGACTAACAATAGGAAGGGTTGCACATCATAGGAGGAGCATTCTATATCCTAATGAAATCCAAGATCTCAATGGTATTGAAAAGATGAAAAGTTAGATTGCCTGAAATCAAGAAGAATTATTTTGTGAGTAGAGACAACATTAATGTATTTCATGATTATCTATATTTTTCTAACAATATGGTATCAACTGATTGTTTTCATGATACCAATATGCTGTGAGAGATTATTTATAGTGTTTCTAACAAGTCATCTACCCAATCAAAAGAATGATTTAACATATGAAATAAGATATAAATTGGAATTGTTGTTTTTTATCAGTTCAATGCTGGAGGTTTTAGGGGAGATTGTTTAAAGACTAGAAAAAATCAGATATTTTTTTTCCATTTATGTGCAATGAAAGTTCAATGTTTTCTAGATGGATGTCAAGTCTGAAATTTTGAATGGGGTTCTGGAAGAAGAAGTTTTTATTGAGAATCTATATGGTTTTCTCATTCATGAAGATGAGGATAGATTTTTTTGGTTGAAGAAGACTTTATATGGGTTTAACTAAGTACCAAGATCGTGATATTCAATACTAGATCAGTTTTTTGAAGAAGATCGGTTTTCAATGTGGTGGAGTTGATTAAAATATATATGTTAAAAATTATTGTAATCATAAGATAATGGTTCTAGTGTATGTAAATTATATAATCTTCAGTGGATCAGATGAAGCACTATGAATACATTTTTCTAAATTCATGAAAAGTGAGTTCAAAATGTAAATGATTGGTGAACTGAATTTTTACCTTAGTTTATAGGTGACACAAGGAAATAAGGGAACATTAATTTCTCAATAATAATTTTCCAATGAGTTTTTTAGAATATTTTTAGTGGATAATTATAAGGATATTATGACTTTGGTGGCTACCAAGATAATATTATCATGGGATGATGAAGGTAATGCAGTTAATGTCATTAAATATAGGGACAACATTAGTATTCTACCCTACATAACAGTGACAAGACATGATATTGATTTTCCCACATGCCAAGAAGAAATCTATAAAATCAATCCCAAGGAAATACACTTTCATGAAATGAAAATAATACTTAGTTATATCAAGTAAATGATGGATTTTAGTTTGTTGTACAATGATAAATATCACCAAGATTTATTAGGATATACATATGTATATTGGGATAGATTAGAAGATGATATAAAATCAAATTCATGTGGGGAATTCTATGTTTTAGGATTGAGTATTTCCTATCTAAACAAGAAAATATAATTCATTTTATTGAGCACCAAAGAAGCTAAATATATTGTGTCCATCCAATCTGACACACAATTATTATGGATAAAGCAACTAATGATATGGGAGTTGAAGAGAAGTATCTGATCAGAATCTATTGAGATAATTCAAGTGTGGATGTGGGACCCCCTCTCTTTGAGGTATGGTGTATTTTTCTCTAATTTGTTGATTTGTGTGCTTTACCTTATTGCAGACCGAAACAAAGTCACCTTTAAGTTTGCTGATAAAGGGGTATAAATTGTGGCTTTAAATGGGAGAAAAATTTCTTAATCAATATAGTGGTGAAGCTGATAGGAGGATAAGTGAAGTAAAGGGAGTTTTAAATATAAAAATACTATAGATGGTCGATCAAAGGATATATATCATGACTGATGAGGGTTGTAATGAAATCAGTTGAGTGGTTTTTGGAATAAAGTGATTTATGGATGAAATTTGCATTATAATCTTGTTTCTCATGATGAGCATGGATCATGTGGGCTTAGAGTACGTGTTCAAAAAATCCTTGGTCACTATCTTAATCTCAAGAAGCAAATGATGTTAGAATATGGAAGAATATTTAATGATGTATCAAATTTAGAATAATTTTCATCAAACCCAAAAGGGGAGATTGCTGGGAAAATCCCTCAAGGCATCCTTTTGGTGTTTTTGGATGTGATTATGTTTGTTGTCAAATCTATATGAGCATGAATTGTTATGGTTGGTGTTGGTAATTCCTGTTTTTATGCTGGTATTATTTCCCATTATTTTCCAATTTTTGAGCCTCAAAATTGAGAGTTTGTTATTTTGGAAAAAGAAGGTTTTCTATAATGGAGTCCGTGAAATAAATTTTTCAAACAATGAAGCACAGTTTTTGAACTAGAAAGGAGGTACATGGAATGGAGAAGGAAAATAAAAAAGGTAGGATTTCCATATATCAGAGCTATGTAGAACATGAAGGATGATATACAAACCACAAACAAAAAATAGTTTACAGGAGGCTTGAAGTATATGGGAAGCTCGAATTTCATGGAAGACTTGTCATTTAAGGAATGTAGTGATGATTTTTGGAGCCACAAAGGTTTATTCATTCACAGAATACATCGTCCACAATAAACGAAAAATATGTTATGTGGACCACATTTTAGTAGTGGTGAAGGATTTACTAAATTGAAGTGTTGGGTAAATACGATCAGTGAGTTTTGTGGATATATTTTCCTATAAAAATACCCCTAATCAGATTATTTAACTAAGTGAATTTCATTAGAATATCACCACTCTAGGAGGAATTTGGAAATGTATGATGTGGGTTGGGAGGGAGAATTATATTAAATGATGTGGTTCGTGAGGGCGAATTCTGCAGAGTGAAGTATTTTGTGGTAGAGGATTCCAAGAAGGGAGAAGTAGTTCATGGGAACAATTCTGCGAAAGGATTTTTTTGGGTCTTTATAGCTTGAAAAGGAATAATAGATGGTCTACAAAAGAAGAGGTGATCCACAGAAGAAGAGGATGTCTGTGGAGAAGAATTTGTCTACGGAAGCAGGGGTGGTCCATAGAAAAAGTAATGATCCGTGAAAGAGGATGTCGTCTACGGAAGGAGAGGTAGTCCATGGAAGGATATGAAATCCATGTAGGGAGAGGAAATCCACATAAGGATAGGTTATCCATGGAAGGAGAGGAGGTCCATGGAAGGATATATTATCCATAAAGCACTCACACCATGTGGTGCAATGCAGTTTGTGAAGGAACTAGGAAGTCTTGAAAATAAGAAGAAGATATTGGATATGCATCATCAGACTATATTTGTAGGAGGATTTATTCACCGCTACATTCAAGGTAGAGAACAGATGACATAAAATCTTTTGGAGATCTTGAAAAATCTAGAGGATGTAATTTCTGAGTCTATAATAAAGAGAAGTCCATTCCAACAATATATAAATTCGAAGTGCTACAAACAAGTGTTTTCGTGAAAGTGAAGTAGCGTCTTAGAAAAAACTTTAACAGAGAATATACCCAAAACTGAGGATTTGTTCATTAGTGATAATTAAGGGACCTACAAGTCCATAAACTGTGAGTGGATCCTTTCTAGAGCAGTGAGAAATGGAAGAGGAAGACAACGATCTTTCCAATAGGTAGTGATCCAGAAAAAGAGACTCAAAGGGTGACCCTTGGGAAAGAAGTGAGTTGAAACTAAACCTTGTAAAGGTAGTGATCCTGGGAGTATAACTGATCTTTCCTAAACCTTGTATTTTGTAAGTGAGCCTTAGTTAATTTAGTGCATCAGTATATTATTATTTTATGCTCCTTGTATGTAGTCCAGCAAGGGTGAACAAAGTAAAAATTAGTGTGTGCTTGTTTTTTATTTCATGCTTTAATTTCTATGAATCACAATTAGATAAAGTTGGAAAGGATAAGATAAATATATAAACTAAATAGAAAATGAAGTGACCCTTATAATAAAGAGGTCAATATGCATCGAGGCAAGAATAATTTAAAAAAGAATACCCATACCCTGATTTACCCCCCCTATTAGGGTATATAGGCCCCTTTGGGACCTAACAATATTTCTTCATGAAATATTTGTTATTTTGAAATATATAAATTTGATGTATCTTATTTATTAAATCCCCAAAAATATTCATGATTTTATTATATCAAGAGTTATGATATTATTAAAAATATAATTTTAATAATAATACATCCACAAAATTTTTGGTTGATCATTAAATAAAAACCCTAAAGTAACTCTTGAATGCTTATAGGCCTTCACAGTATTAATATATATCTTTTGGAATAAAATATAGTGGAATAAAATATTCTTAAAGTGGCCCTTATGAAGCTTCCCCAATAATCATTAAAAAAATTCCATGCCTGAAGTACACTTCTATCCACTTGACCTTCCTTCAATCTTTCAAAATCTATTACTATTAGTATTCAATTGATCATGGAAGACATTGCTTGAATAATATAGGTGGGACATGGGATCCAAATGAAATTTTAGGCAATAAGTAGAAGAAAACGATGAAAATAATGTATTTATATTTGAAATAGTGCATGTTTTCAAGTAGTGAACAATACCTACTATATGGATGACCCCCATCACATGATTCATTATAACGAGGAATATTTTATATGTCTCAAACACTAACCGACCATTGTAATATACTTGAGTCCCTTTCCCTAGAGAGTGGGTCAATGATTCACCTCTCTAGGTTATTCCTTATCATATGCTCGATCCCATGCCTACCCATTCTTAGTTTGGATTCATGCTAGCTCATCTCTATTTATGCCTTCAAACATTGATCTCACGAACTATAATTATAGATATTAAAATTATGAGGTTGTTCTATCCTTAAAGGAGAACCCAATTGTTTTGTTAAGTACTCAATTAATACTTAGCTTAGAACCACCAACACCAGGGAATCACCTAGTATCATTCTCTTCAAATAAAGAAAGCCTCATATTTTACATGAAAATGAATACATAATGTTTTAATCATACACATACATGTATCTAATCACCTATAAAAATTTCAATATAACATCTAATTTATAGAAAAAATAATATATAAATTCAATTCATGAAAATCATTCACTAAGAAGCATATAAACTCCATATAATGAATGTAATAACTTGATCGAACTCCCAATGAAACTCTATCAGAAAACCAATCTTTTTTATAGATATGTATTATTTCCTTTAATGATGAATCCAAAAAAATATTCTAAGCACCACCTTGAATCCATAAAAATCCTCCATGAATTACTACTTTATTTAAAGAAATTATTTATCAAGAAAGACATCAAATGAAACTAATCAACTCAAAAATTATATATATATTTCCAACAATTTGAACATAACATCATAGTTTCAACAATCCCCGCTTCATATTTTATTGAAAATTTCCCATTAAATCAGTTCTATTTGTATACCTCCATGTCTGTTAAAACTATGTATGGATTTTAGTGTTTCTTCTTTCTCTACCTTTATCAAAAAAATGAAAATGGATCTTCTTCCTCCTTCTATAGGCTTCAACATCAATTTTTAATGTTTCATTTATATATTTTACACCCATATTTTCACTATGCTTAATACACTAAATATTTCACAAGATCACATCATCTTAGGAATATTTTAATAATTCTAGATATAGAGAAGAGATGACACTATTAATTGCTTCCACAATATTTCCATTTCATCCATATGACGATTATTATTAAATAACTTGAACTACCTTCTCCAATCTTGAACTAACTATTCGACTCCAACTTCAATTCAATAATACAGCTATATTCTTTCTTGAAAAATCCAATCAGTGAGTTCCACCACAAAGAAAAGACATGTCAATAGATTCTTTATGGCTACTAAGTTAGGACATAGTGTAAGAAGTGATAATTTTGAATAAAAATATTATTAATTTCTATATATCCCACTATATATTCTTAAATCATCTGTAGGATGTGAAATAAAAAACCATGTGAACTCAAAAAAAATTATCACAAAAAAGTTAGGAAAGAAACATTAAAGAACATGTATGAGGAAATACCACTTATAATATTATTTTCATACAATTTGTTTATATATTATTTTCCTCCTAACATATTCAATAAATCCTAAAACATGCTCCACTAATACAATGATGTTATATTATAAATAAATAAAATAATAAATCCATGAGTACTACCTATTTACTCTAAGTTTGTCTATCTAAATATTTAATGGAAGACATTATAAAAAATATGATTTATATCACATGAAGGGTTTCCAAAATGTGACTTAACATAATTGAGATGAATGGAACTAATCCTTATTTAATAAATCACCCCAAATCATTTTATCCTAATTGCATATATTCGAGGTTTGATTATTTACGATGAACAATTTAGAAACATTGATATATATTTTTTAGTTGTGGTAGGGAGTTTATATTTTTTTATGTATACAATTAAAAATTATACAATTTATTATTAAGGAGTTAATGGAAATTTAATGTCCTTATTTTGACTTGTGAATGTAGATTCTTGTATATACAATCAATTCCAGACTTATATAATGCTTTCATTTCAAATCAAAACTTTGAAATTTACATATATCCTCATTTTAATTTCCATATATGTCTTAACCATTAGGTATGGTATCTTTCCCTTAATCCTGTGTCACTCTATTTATCAAGATTTAACATTAAAGTATAAGGGGGGAATATACCTCTATACTAATCTAGATTATTAGTGTTATTGGTTTTCATTTTCCAACCTTTTTCTCTTGGTTTTCAAACAAGTGTTTATAATTGTGTTATTTTTAATGAAACCTCTTATAAACATATCCAATCAATAATTTTATTTATAATCAATCATCACCTTTTTCTTTATTCCATTAAAACAATATTTCAATAAGACAAGGAGGTTTTCCACTAGAATAGTTTGTTCTATATCCGGATTTCTTCTTACAATGGACATTCTTTTCTTCCATAATGAACACTAAGTAAAATACATTAAGGAATAATTAGGTATCTCCTATTAATTTTTTCATTTATTATTAACTGTCATATTGAATATAGTTTTGGGTAGAACATATTTCCCATATCTCTACATGTAATTGTTTTTTAATAAAACAAAATTTTTATTCTTCTATTAATGCTTACATTTGGATAAATGTGTGGGGGATCTTATCATTAAATCCTAATTAATTTTATTGACAACTTTTCTAGCCTATTGAAAAAAATATTTATAAATACAACATTTTCCATAAAAACAACACCTAAGGTAATAATAATGTTTCAAATTATGTGAGAATGTAGTAGGGCGTCCCCCATTAATGTACCTTCTAGACTCCATAAACCCACCCATATCATGTTTAATTTTCCAAGAAAAATGACATTGATATCCTAATTTTCATTGAGATTCATTATCATTAGTTATAACTAATATAGACTAGTTTTTATTATATTCCATATTGATATTTGTATCATAGGTGGTAGTAGTTCTCCAAGAAATACTATTTAATATTTGGATTCTTTTTTACAGCATGTTTCTCATCTTGAGGTATTTTATTTTTTAAATTATTCTCTATAAATTTGACTTCTAAATTCAATCTTGTGAATTCCTTTCACTATATCCTATATTAATGTTTTCTTCATGTTTTTATATATGAAAAACCAATTTTTCTCCATGATGTTTTCCATTTTCAATGATAACGTTTATTTCCTGAACAATTATTTCATTCATATATCAATCCTTATTTATTTTCATTCCCATATTTATTATGGTTTCTTTAATAATCAATCCTTATATTATCAAACCTTCATTTTTTAATTAAAATATATTACATGACCAAATATTCTTCCAATTTTAGCCTTAAATAGTTTATATTCATACTTCAAGGCATGAATTATATTATTTTGGTTACACTAACAATATCTGGTTTTACTAGATTATGTTTTTTCTTCATCATAATATTATCCCAGGGAGATAAAATCAGCATCTTAATATTTATAAGAGACATATTTTATATATTTATAATTATATATTCAAAAAGTATTATTTTTTTACACCTATAAGAGTATGAATTATTTTGATGGAATTATTACAATTCTTCTTCACCTTGATTTTAGAAAAACTAAATTCTCCTTCCACATAATGAAACTCAAGATCATTTAATGATTTATATATTTATATATCCAGAAATGAACTAGCCTCCTTCATTTAACAAAGAATTTTTCTTTATAGATATTTCAATATCATAAACATCTTTTTATAAATCTTGTTGTCGAACATATTTTTGAATGTACCTTATTCCATAGTATCCTTTAAGGATTTATTAACACTAACATAAAATCTTATCTTTTTTAAAACTATCATATACACTCTTCCATGATGACCTTATAATAAGATCCTATAAAAAACATGATGAGGAATACCAACATGTTTTTATTAGTATGTTAATAAGTAATTTTTTATTAGATAAATAAGTTCCATCAAATATAAGAACCTTCACATATGTTTCCAAATGAAATTAGATCTTCCGAAACTAGGTATGTCTAGTTGAATAATCACAGATCCTTTAGGTTATAATACCGAATTTTGGGACCCAATACACCTTGAGGGGGGGGGGAGTATATCCAAGGTGTTATAGGATTAAGAATATTATTTTCATTATTTATCATATTTATTTTTCTACATTATTCCCATGTTCTCATGAATAATTATTCAACCTCTTAATTTGGATGCAATCAAAGCACACAACATATTGAATAAAAAAATATATAGGGACACTAGGTAATACTTGGATCACTAAAAAGGGATACACCAAAGAGAACAATGCAATAATGTTTTAGTGTAGAAGAATATAATTATTTCTTATAATGATATTACTATTTCTTCTAGAAGGGCTCAATACCGATCCCTGGTGAAATAAATATTATTTACTATCACACAATTCTTATGTGGTGAATAGTTAGTTTATAGGATTGAAGGTATCTCCATGATACATATAGGAGGACAAACCTTTCACATCTCTAAGTCTAGATGGATGCCCCTTAATCTTGTATGTGGTTCACTACTCCTTCAAAACTGTTGAACACAGTCCCTTATAAGTAACTATTGAATCAAGATATATCCATTGAATAGGATCAACACTTTATCCTTGATGATAATATTTCCATGATTATAATTATCATTTATTCTCTTCTTCCTCTATCTCTAGATATAGTAGTAGTAAATTACTCCATTATTATCTCAAGCCTCAAAAATTCATTATATTTTTATTGTGATCACTAAAATATTTTATTATTTTTTAACTATTTATAAGAAATATATGTTGATATATGCAGGACCCTATATAATTTTTAATTTATTCCACAATAAATATCAATAATCTCTTTAATCTCTCTTTGTTGTATTTTTTCTTTTATAGAAAATCGAAAATGGAAGTACCATGCCCAAAATTTTTATTTTGACACTCATATATCAATATGGAAGACTGTTATTCATTTCCTTAACTCCTTCGAGTAATATATAAACAAAATAATTGACTAAATTCCAAGTAAAGAATGATGTATATCCCACCAAATTAATCCAAGATAATCATGTTCCATTCTTTGTTTCCATGAAATGAATATTATTTCAATTTAATTAAATCCAATAAAGGTTTATGAAAGATATTTTTTTCATAAATTTTAATTATGGAATTTGTCCAAAAAAATAGGTTTTCCAATTTATCCTTCTATAAAATTAGAACATTCCCACCCGATATTTCTACATAAAATATTCCATATTATGAAATATGGAATATAATGAGATCATCTTATTTAAAATCCTAAAAATATATGTGATTTTAATATTTCAATATTTACCACATTATTAAACATATGATATGATTAATAATATATCCTAAAATTATACAATGATAATTAATTAAAAACACTAAAAAACTCCTACATATATTTAGCCCTTCGTAGAATAATTATCTCTCTTATGGAATAAAGTATAGTAGCTACCAATATTAAATGAGATATTTATGTGAAGATTCAATAACAATCCTAATGAAACCATGTTCCTCACATTACATATAATTAAATCATTAAGTCATTCCATTATTCTTCCAAAATCTATTTTTATGGGTATTATATCAATCATTTCATATATATTTTGAAGAACCTAGGTAAAAATAAAGCTCCCCATGAAAATCTAGGTACAAATTGTCAGGATCCAACCCACTGGGTCCCACCTTCAAGTAGTAATATGAGTGTGACTACTCCAAGAACACCTACCATGGTCTAGGGGATCAATACTAGAACCAAGTAGGAATATCACACAGTGTTAGTCATTTTACTAATGTACCTGGACACACACACACATATTCAAATACCTATACAATGCGTAAAGAAAAAACAAAACTGATACCAAAATGCATGCATACCACTATATCCTATAATCATAGTATGAAAAAATTCCTGTATGAATTTAGGGATAGATAAAATCCCATAAAAACTAAAAAAGTGTACAACTTGTAATGATGGAGGGGATTTATAAAAAATGCAACCATCGATATGAAACAGAATTTTTCTAACTCACAATGCTCCTCTTGATTCAACTCCCACTTGGATTCTATCAAGAGGTATTTCATCTACACAATAAAAAAACATGTGGTTAGATCCAAATATGGGGTGAGTATAGCAATAAACAATATAATAACCCAAATTCACTAAACAAAAAGCATCTTGATACAAGCTTAGCTAATAACCATTAGGATATATCAATTTGGATATGTGAGATAATATAAAATAAAAAACCCTGCAATATGCAGAATAGACACCACAACTCTATGTTGTCCCAACCATACTATCATCCACCAGATTCTCTAGGATGATTCAATGTAATACTCATCCTATATTACTCTATCCACGACCCATGTTGTAACAAATAGTTCTCACTCTAGAAATCATGCTCATTGGGTATTTCTAAATAAGTACTTTCTAGATATCTTAGTTCCCAAATCCTAGATATGGGATCACTCCCATGACCACTGTGGAACACTACAAACCCTAATGGAGTATCTTTATAGATAGGGGATTGCCTACATATGTTTCATGGTCTCAATGATTCAATGAACCCCACCTATAGATAAATATTGAATGATGGATGATCAAACCCATGATCACTAGGGGAACCATGAAATCCATTTTAAATGAATCTTGTAGAGGGGGCCACAATCCTATTATCCATATGCAATGTTGTATTATACCTTCATAGGAATAGAAAAAGGGAACACACTCAACCAATATTAGTCCAAATTGAAGAGACAAAGGGCCCCAACATTCCAAAAAAAAGTATATGGTTTGTACAAGGGGTATACAATGTGTCTCAGGAAAATTAGACCAGACCATATCCTTACTTGTGTTCAATAACCTTTTCCCATATATTTTATGCCCAAACTATGAACCATATTATATAATTGTATGTGAATGTATACCTACATGTGCACTTGATCATGCTTGGGTACATGGCCAAGTTCATGCTAGTGTTTTCTAGGGGTGATAGCTGAACCATTTCCCTTGTGTCACATTGAATCTAACATGTGTAAAAAGAAATTTTATCATTATCTATTTTCATAAACCCTAGTTTAATAATAGGGGTATACATGGTGTGTGTTATTCCGTAGTACATGATGTGTATTTATGTATTTTCAAAATATCCTACAGGTTCATCATGAATCTTCACTCATGACATTAATACTCCAATCCAACCAAGAATATAATTAAAAAATACAGATATGGGTTGATTAATCCTTGTAGTTCTAGGTGGATAGATTCTTTCCATCCAATATTCTTGGAAATATATACCATATCCCCATTTCATTCCTATAGAAGAAACTGTGAAATGGAAATTACAGATCTGGTCCTAGTCCACCACAGACCATCCATTATTATCATCTCACCTTGATCACTCCATTAACTATGAATCTTAACTCACAATATCAATCCATTTCACAGAAGAATATTTTCACAATGATAAACTTAAGGTTATTGGTCAAACCACCAGACCAAGAAAATATCGGTGATGAATTTGAAATGAATAAGGAAAGAAATGCACAATAAACAAGATGTGGAACACATCTCATCCATTGTTCTGGTTGGCCTTGAATCATTTACATTGGAACAACAATAAAAGATCCCAAATTGGATAATATCTGTTACCTGAAGTCTTAGAAAGATAAACTTGATCTCAAATACAAGATCAACATGCGAATCACTGTATTGGAAAATTTTGTTCACATTTTTCAGGGGATATTAAAAAGTGAAATAAAACAATATAAATAAAATTTATTACCATATATTTGGATCAATCACTGATCAATAATGATCACACAACAAGGACGTAATGACTTAAAACCCTCCTATATTCTTTTTACCCCTTCCTCAGATGGGCAACCCATGTGGTGGATCACCCGGGTGGGATCCTATATGGGAATACACGGCCAGGAACACGACTTTGTGTCGAGTACATGAACAAAGGGTTAGTACATGAACATGGAAATAAAGACATGAACCGATCCCAATTAGTCTATACATTTCATGTAATCCACATGCACAATAAGTACTACTACATCAGTTAGGGTATGTTTACCTCTAGGGACATGGCTAGGAAGTGGAGTAGGAGCACACATCATGAGGTTCCCCTCACAGGCCATGCACCCCTTGGTTCCTTCTGAGGAAACTTCAAGGTTCCATTTCACCTTTTTTTTAAATTTAATTTTGGTCTAAGAGTACCCTATCTTAAGTGTTCTTCCATGTAGAAGGAGATGGTTCCCTTAGTTGTGTCTTTTGAGATACAACAAAAAATGTTACAAGAACAACACTTATTGAGGTGATTCTCGATGATGGAAGTGATCCAGAAGAATCATCAGGGGCTTCTTCTATAGTGGAAACCCCCATCAGTATGGATACAAGTCCTATATAGTTACTTCTGAGTGGGACCCTCCATCAAAAATTTTGTGATACCTTAATCGCTAGAGTGGAACACCCAATCAGACCAGTGTGTGGTTCCTTGATCATTAGTATAGGACCCCCATCAGCATGGGAAAGGGTCCTATATAGCTACCTTATAAGTGGATCCCCCTACTAGATAGGGTGTGTGTCATTGATGGCCATAGTTGAACCCTCTATCACACTAGGGCATGATTCCTCTAAAGAAACTATAGTGGAACCCCCTATTAGCATGAGCACTATTCCTCTCTGGATATTTACAGAGTGGAACCCCCTAATGTAATATGGTGAGAGTACTCTACTTCAAGTTTGTACCCCTCGACTGTGTGCCACACTGATGATGAGTTTATTATCTTGGATGGTTACTTCTATGAAGACACGTGAGATGTTGGGCATCATTGATGGAATTTTAGAACTATTGGCAACTCTTCTACATGGGTTGAGCTGTGAGATGGTGATCTCTTTACACTTAATTTGGGTCTCCTTTTGACTAAACATATACATAAATACACATAGACACACATAGACACACACATATATATATTCCTATGTATCCATATCTTTGAATTTGGTTACTCATTCCATGAGAGAAAATGACAAACGGGGTATGCCATTTGCATTCAGAGTTTATATTTTAATAGTTTGATGAGCCTAATATCCTTCAATAGGTGGAGTAGACTCGACCTGTTGTTTATCTACATATTGTATTGACCCCCTTGTGTTTGGATGAGTTTAATCTCTCTTGTTTTGGGTTGAGCTATTCTCTTTAACTACATCATGCATTCTATGTAATATATACTATCTTTATTTCCTATTTTATATCTTACTTCTCCACCTTCATATTTCTAGGAAACCTACTATGTATGTATATACTCACCTCCTCTTGAGACTTACCCACATGTGTTGTTTCTTATACAGATGACATGAAGGCCGAAATAGACTTTTGACGATCTTATGGATATTGTGTTTTGGGGACCATGTATGGTGGTCGTAATTTGGAGATCAGGAGTTGGTATCCATTAATAGTTTACTTTTACAATTTTTTTAGGATGATAATATTTCTGGTTGGGCATTTATTTTTTCCCCTTTACTTTTAGTTTTCACTATCATACTCTTGTACAACCTAGAGGTTCTGTATACTTGTTTTACATAACCATTTTTTCATATTTTTATTATTATTCTTATGCACTTATGCATTGATATGGTCGAGTGTGTGCATACAGGTGAATAAGAAAATGCCTCCCATTTATGGTATTCATTTCAGTGCTTGTCTCCACCCCTTGCCTATGGAGGCGGGCTTAGGGATATTGTGGCTCGAGCCCCAGCTTGGGTCGGGTCATGAAAGATTGGTATCAAGATATTTCATTCCTTGAGATGTTTTCTAGAGTAGTCCCATTACGAGGTTTTGGTTTAGTGCAATAGTATCATAGTTGATCAAGTGTGATTCTCAGGGTAAGAAATCCATTGATGGTATGGGTGGCTCACATATCCGCTCAACAGGACCTTGGTTACAAGCTTGATGACTCGGCACATAGAAACAGTTTTTTTTCATGATCAATAGTACATGAATCATATAGGATTGAGTCTTTTATGGTACTTCTTGAGTCAGCTCCCCATTTTTGATATATATATATATATATATTATCATCTGATAGTGGTATGTAATGATAACTTTTAAGATGCCTCTACGATGAAAGACAGCCAAGATACCGGTTTTGGATCATGATAATGATCCGAAGAGTGGCGAGGCATCCCTTCAGGGTCTGTCCTATGAGGTTATCTCTCTAGGTGGGCTGGTAGAAGAACCTCCACCAATCGAGTAGTAGATCTTCTAAGTAGAGGAAAATCTTAACGAGCACTATGAGTTCCAATTCCAGAGGCCTATTGGGTTCTGTGGTGAGCTAGATCCTCAGGTAGTAAAGGATTGGATAGAGTTATCTATCCACTCCTTTAGGATCATTCAAATCCCACAGAACAAGATGGTTGCACTGGAAACTTTCCTTTTCCATGGAGAAGCTAAGAGTTGGTTGATCCATGTCACACAAATTCATGATGAGTCGATACTCTCATGGACTGAATTCTAAAAGCTGTTCTGTGAGGATTGTTACCCCTCCTTATGCTTAGTTCAAATTTAAGATCTTTTGGAGATGCATTAGGTATGGATAATGGTGGATGATTATGTAGTGAGGTTTATAAACCTTACACAGTAATCCCTTAACATGATTTGTGACAGCTACTTTTGAGTACGAAAATTTGTGCAGGGAATCCGCACAGAGAATGTGCTATAATGGTGTCCATTTTCATCCATACCTCTTCCAAGTTAATAGAGATGGAACTATTGAAACATATATTTCTATCATAAGGATTCCAGACAGCTGGATATAGTAGTGGGGACCACAGAGCTGAGTCTTCTACAACAACTAACAGACACCAGGCACTCAGATCTCGATGTAGGATTCCCCCATGATTAGACCTAAGAACATGTTCAGGGGTATCATAAAGGACCATAAAATCATGTATAATGACAATGATTTTTTTATGATGGGTGAGGTCACATAGCATGAGACTTCCTAACCAGATGTGTCGAGCAGCATAGGTAGATAGCTGACAGACCCCCATTCCAGATGCAGCATCATGATCTGGTATCTTCCAAGCATGGGCAGGGTGGTCTCTAGGTAAGAAAAGCTAAAAGAGAAGCATTATGAGATATAGGTGGTGTATGATCCTATGTAATACTTACACAACCACACCTAGGTGGCCCACGTTAGGCTTAGGGGGCTGGTGGTCAGGTTCATGAACGACTGTTGTCTTTGGAGGTTTATGATCCCATAATGCACGAGATGATTAAAGGTATGATATGTGAATATTCTAATATTTCTTCAGTATTAGTAGACATAGGTCCCTGTAATTCCTTCATCTTTATACTCCTAGTGTGAGATCTGTAGCTCCCAGTTGAGGCACTATCCCAAAAATATCATCTTTAGGTACCTACATGGAACAATTATTATGTATCTTTATCTATTGATAGTGTGAGCTATTAATTATTTTAGAGAGGTCCATTTGGGACCTTTTGTTCATCAAGATGGAACCTTATAACACCATCTTGATTATGGATTGGTTGACCAAGGTCTGAGACTAGATTCAATGTCACCGCAGATAAGTCATATGCCTAATCAATGATGGGACGTGATTCTCTTTTTCTGGAGAGAGAGATCTCATGTAGGGAAAGTGTGTTCTATAAGTAGGAGGCTATAACTCCTCACCTAATATATGGAATGTATATCCATTGGTGAAGAAGGATCATTATGAATTTGGATTCTTTCAATTGTGGGGGTTATATGTATTTCTTCCTAGAAGACATTCTAATACTACCTCTCAGGTAGGTGATAGAGTTTTTCATTGACTTGCATCTTGGTACCACTCCAATATCTTCTACGACATAAAATAGGTACCCTACTGAGAAACTGAATCTATCATTGCTGTTGGAGGACCTTAGGGAGAAAGGTTTCATCATACCCAATATGTCCCCTAGGTGGCTTCAGTATTTTTCATGAAAATGGTGGATGGGATCGTGCATATATTCATGTATTATCATCCCATGAACTAGGAAAAGATAAATAAAAAGTGCACCTTTCTAATGATTGATGACATATTTGACCATTTTTGAGGTGTGGGATGGTTTTCAAAGATCAATATTAAGTTCAGTTACAACTAGTTGAGGTTTTTAGAGGATGATATTACAATGTTGGCATTCTAATATCACTACAAACACTTAGAGCTCTTAGTGAGGCACTTTGGTGTGAAAATTTACACCTCCATGTTAATGGATTTATTGAACTAGGTCTTATATCCATACATGGAGTATTTTGTGATCATATTCATAGATCACACACTCATATACTCTGAATTAGAGTATGAACATGTAGAGAACATGAGGATGGTTCTAGAATTTATTTGAGAGCACTGGCTTTATTAAAAGATCTCAAAGTTCTAGTTCTGGATTCATGAGGTTTAATTTCTAGATAATTTCATTTCTAATCATGGTTTAACCATATACCTAGTGAATATCAATGCGTTACTTTATTTGGATGCACCCAAGATAATGTTCGAGGGTGCATCATTATTGGATTGTCGAGGTACTAGATGAGTTTTGTGGAATACATCTCCAGGACTGCATCCCTTTGAATACCCTGACATGAAAAGAGTAGTTATTTACCTATTATGAGCAGTGCAAGAGTTCCTTTAAGGAGTGTAGGATAAGTTTGAAAAGTGATCGAGTGATGAGACAACCAGAGGAGGGTGTGGAGTACCTATCAAATTGTGATTCCTCGGATGCTGGCCTCAACTATGTGTTGATGTAGCGAATAACATTTATTGCATACAGATTGAGGAAGATGAGATTCCATGAGAAGAACAATGAAACTCATGACCTACAAGATGGTAGAGGTAGTCTTAACCATAAGGATATAGAGTAACTACCTTTTGGGTGATCCCTTTTTGGTCTACTCAGACCATCAGAGTCTCATGTATGTCTTCATATAGATATACTTAAAATTGAGGTAGCGACACTGGTTAGAGTTCTTGTAGGACTATGATTTAGAGAGAGTATATACTCAAGGTAATGGAAATGTTGTAGCATATTTATTTAGTTTTAAGTCCCATGATCACTTAGTGTATAAGGCCTTAGAGTAGTTGGCCTCCTTACAGATGACCATGAGGGAGCAGGAGGGTAAAAATTCTCTATAGTTGATGGTGTTGACTCCTCCACCTCTCAAGTGAGTGATAGATTCCCATATGAGAGACATTGACCATGAGGTATTATGTGATTAGATAACCACATGTAACTAACTGGATGGATATTTACAAGGATGGAATCACATCATCTTTTTCTAGGGGCATACTAGGATTTTAGTCATGATATGGGAGGAAGTGATGTGAAGGTTCGACATATCTCCCAAACATATACACCATGGTTCATAGAAAATTTACATATTCCATCAATTGATGTTTTGGTGGTCCGGAATGAGAGCATCGCCGAGTTCATCTCTTGGTGACTCACCTATCAGTAGGTGAAGGATGAGAACCAAGTTCTAGTAGGTTTGTTGCAGCCCTTTAGATCCCAGAGTGAAAGTGGGATGAAATATCTGTTTATATTGTGAAAAGGATTCCACACATGGTGAAGGGACATGATTCCATATAGGTGAGAGTTTACTGACTCATGATTTAGACACACTTTCTTGTTGTTATGGAGTAGGTTTCGATGGAGTGTTTTTGGCAGTTGCATGTATGGGATATCATTCTCTTTCATGGGATACACTTGATGTTTTTTTATTGTGATGCACTGTTTACATTGAGATTGTGGAAAGGCATGAAAAAGGAATTCAGGACCCAAATGAGGATGAGTAAATCCATTCACCCCCTAAATGATGGTTATACCGAGAACACTATCTAGGAGTTGTTGGATATGATTAGGGCTTGCATGTTAGACTTTGGAAGAAGTTAGAGGATCACCTTCCCTTGGTAGAGTTTTTATACAATAATAGCTGCCACTCTACCATCGACATGGAACCTTTTTAGGCCCTATATGAGTGAAATTTTAGGTCACCCTTGTTCTTAATAGTAATCAACAAGACATCTCTTGTGGGCCTTGAGATGGTGTGGGTGATAATAGAAAAGGTCCAGGTCATCTATGAGTGGATAAGGATATCCCAGACCAGAAAGAAATATTACAAAGATCCCGATTATAGGCCCTTCGAGTAAGAGATGAGAGACCATGTTTTTATGAGAGTCTCCTCATGATGATGATTATAGAGGTTTGACCAGGGAGACAAGCTATCCTCAAGGTTAATTGGGTTGTTCAAGATCGTGCAAGTTGTTGGTGAGGTTGGATACCACCTCTCCTTACCCCCACATCTAGAACAGATGCACGATGTATTCCACATGTAGTAGCTAAGGAGTTACGTGCATGACCCCATGAAGTCATCCCCCAAGGTGATCTAGACAATAAGGATGAAGTCACATTTGTGTTGCATCTGGTGGCAAGCTATGATTTGTAAGAGAGGAACCTTCATGGATGGATGATCCCCATGGTTCGAATGTTGTGGTATCATGGGGAACATGTAGGAGAGTTCCTGAGAGTGGGATAGACAAGTGTGGGCTTAGCATCCTGAGTTTTTAGTCTAGTTTTTTTCTATTTGGGGACGAAAACCATGAAGGAGGGAATGATGTAGAGACCTAATTGTTTTTCTATAAGACTTTTATATATATATATATATATATATATCATGATTTAGGCATTGAGATGACGTACAATTCTGAGGCCCAGTGTGCTCCAAATTAGTTATTTAAAAATAATAAATATATTTTATAATGTGAACATGTGTTTACTTAAATAAAGTGGGATATATTTTAAATGTATTCTTTGATCAAAAATATGTGACCACGGTTCAGTACATAATGCGATGTCTTCCCTAGGAACAACCTAAAATAGGTTGGCATGCGGCATTCAGATGCCTCACTCATTGGCAGTATGTTCAGTGGATTAAATAATTATTTAATTCATTAATTCATTCATTATAATCTAAATGAAATTTTTATAAATTTAATACCATGGATATTTTCTTAGGGTTAGCCTCATAACCCTAGGACCTTCGATAACTTCTCATTCCACCACCATTGGCCAATCACCCCAGGCGACGACAAAACCTCGTATCAAAGAATATCGGAGCAAAAAAAACACAATGACATCATTAAATCATTGGAAATCATGTTCCTCAATGAATTACTATCCAATATCCATGCAGTACTCATCAATTTTCTATTTATAACCTCTATGATTATGTAGATTGTGTAAATCGATCCTTATTCTTGGATCTATGCAAATTGCACCGAATTTCATTCACCTGTGTACATAAATTTATTGGTTTTCAATGTTTTATAACCATTGAATCCGATTCCTTTTCATTGGCCAATAAACCGTGTAAAATATGTTTAAAACATTATTCTTATTCTTTCCCCCATCGATTGCTTCACGTTCTTCATCGGTTGGACCCCTTGGTCCTAGTTCATCATTTTCGGGTGGTATCGAGCTCGGTCGGACCCACAAAAACATTTTGAAATGATGACCGTGGCTTGGATCTACAAAATAAGTCTATATATAGAATCATTTTTAGGAAAAAATTATTGTTTCGCTGATTTAAGATCAATAAATCAAAGGTGAAAGGGGCAGTGCGTATGGCTTGAACTACGAAACCACGAGGATCATGGGAATCCGATTTCCAGTGTATAGTGACAAAAAATGATAGATCAAGAATATAACTAATGTTTTTTATTGTAAAAAAGTTGGGATATACAATTAAATCAATAAATTCAAGGTAGAAAAGTGAATATGAGAATCTGTGAAAAACCTGACTACATGCTGTGTACACGGACGAACACACAATGTGTAGCCCCCTGGTTGTAGTGGCTAGGGTTTTGGAAAAAGATAATGATGGAATAGAGCGTATCCCTCCTACATGATTATATACCCTTCCCTAGATGGTAATTATATAATGACCCAAGCATTATGTATACGAATATTACATCTTTTTATATGAATATTCATTACATTTTACAAATGCATACTTGAGGACCATAATGGTTTAGTGCCTTTGGAAACGTGGAATACATTCTTCTAACTTGTGAAAGATTTTCAACATCTCCCATAATGATCTTCCCCTTTATAACTCCTACTTAAATGATTTCTTTATAACTTGAGGAATGGAAACATAAGAAAGGGCAAGCTTAGATGCTTAGTAAGGATAATCAAACAATATATAAACATATGAATGTAAAAAACATGAACATAAATTTTGAAGATCAAAATCTTGAGTCAGGAAATAAATCTTAGTAGTTCATAAGACATAAATAATAAAAGAAAATTAACCATGATAACATAGAATTTTCATACAACATGAACTTTTGGAAAATACATAAGCATAGAAAATCATGTTCATATTATCCAAGGCTCATAGCCAAGACCATCATAGAAGACAAAGTCCATTACTAAACCGGGTTTACTTGTCATTCAAGTGTTGTATTACTAAACTAGATTTACTAACCATTACAGTAATTTCTTTCTCATGAGATATAAATCTTTACCCATTGAATTCTAGGGTGATATAGGTCCCACCTATCTCTTAATTAAATCATTCTTACATGTTCCACAAAAACATAAATCATTCATCATCGCATATCCCAAGAAATAAAATGGGTTTCTTAACCATCATTCCTTCATAAAATAATCCATATAAAATAAAATTCAATAATTAAAATAATCAAATAATTATAATAATAGGGATAGAAACATAACCCTATTTAAAAAGCGTCATCTTAGATGGAAAATAATTTTGATAAAACACTTTAAATTAATTCTTGATGAAAATATCTATTCTTATTCAAAAACAATTTCTTTTCTCAAAATGACACAAAATTTTAAAAGAAAGTAATTTATATTAAAATAAACATAAAATCATGTTGAGGATTCTTAAATTAAATAAGACATTATGAATACATAAAAATCCATTCATACCGCATAAGTTAAAAAATATTCTTCTCATACTCTTGTCGGAAAAGTCAAAAAGTACTTCATATTGAAAATGAAAGAAAGGATCCTTTCATACCATTTAATAAAAATTCACAAATGGGTTAAATTGAATTTAAAAAATAGTATAAGAATAATATTATATATTTAGGAAACATGGATGTGGATGATAAATATACCCTAGTAAATACTTACATATAAACAATCTCAGATAATAATGAGATTGTGAAATTATCCCTTACCTTAGGTCCTATATCCTTTGTATGTCTCCAAAACTTCTATATAATGATTTAAAAAATGTTATTAACTTATTCCAGAATCATAATAATTTTTATGATATCATATATGATTATATTATCATCCTTTAGTTAGTAACATTTCATTATCACAGATAATTCAGATATTAACTACTTTATGTTCTTATGCAAATTTTTTCAGATAAGTTCATGTTACACTTCTTAGGTTATAGTTATATCATATACCGAATGATATTAGTATACTATATATCATATTTTTTTATTCAATTCATGTATATAATCATGGTTTAATGAGGATCATATTGAATGAATCGCATCGCATCTTGGAGACGGTATACCATACGTATGCACGAGCGAAGATATCGCTCACTTTATGGTTAAATGGTATAGAACTGGATGGTATATTAATTTTAAAGAATAATTATAATATTATATTAATTATTAAAATTCATTATAATAATCATTATACCCATCCAAATTATTTATTATTGAATAATAAATTACACCACGACGTGGAGACAGTAAGTTGTACGCACGCACACATCGTGATATTGTTATTCGCAGGATGAATAAAAGGAGGTATAAAGTTGTCCCATAATTCTAATAACATGTTAGAATATAGAATATTCTTTATTTATTACATTATTATGGAAAAAACATAATAATAGTAAGTATAAAAAGAAAATAATTTTGGAAGAGGTGGTAAAACAATCACCTCTTTTTTGAGTATCTCCTTTCGATTTGCACAAAAGGCATCCTTATGATGGATTTATGCCTGAAGTTTGGATTATAGTAGGAATTAAGGGATTTTTTTAGATTATAGGATTATAATCTGTATTATCCAAAGGGCTTTGTAGGTGTGAGTAAGGGGGTATATGTGGTGTCCTTTTATAAGAGGGAGGAGTGTCACTTTAGGAATGTCTAGAACTATTATTTTATTATAAATTTATTTTCGATTTCTAATAGCTAAAAAGTGATATATTTAGAGGATAATATGAGGATGGGTATAAATCCTCTCATTCAATAGGTTATTTACAAGTTTAGGTCACAACATTAACCTTATCATTTGGATTTAACCCTTAGTTAAATAAATTAACTCTTACCATGTATTTTTGTATTTTTACACTATATGGCAAATATAGTAACTTTAAAATGCCTAGGGAACCTAAAGTGGATCATTAATAACATTGGAAACATTATATTGTTCATTTTTCCTAATATTATATTTTTATGACTATTATATCATTTAATCAAATAGTATTTATTATAAAAACTCCTTATTGTCAATTTTGACACTATTTAGTAATTGATTTTTGTTAAGGCTAAAACAACTTTATTGATTATAAAAAACTAAATTAACTCATAAATAAGATGTCATAATAATCCA
This sequence comes from Viscum album, assembly GCA_963277665.1. Classification (NCBI taxonomy): domain Eukaryota; kingdom Viridiplantae; phylum Streptophyta; class Magnoliopsida; order Santalales; family Viscaceae; genus Viscum; species Viscum album. The sequence goes on along the minus strand of CAUJRU010001907.1, from coordinate 39,086 downwards.
TAAAATTCTTTTATGGAATCAAAATTTTAAAAATACATTAATTTTAATATTTATAATATCATTTACATGTATCTTTCAGTAATAAGGTAATCACTCCATCATCATTGTGACATAAATAAATTTTTGTATTTAATGTCTAAAAATTACAAATAAAATACCATAATGTAGGAAATATTTTTATCTTTATAATTAATATTTACATACAAAGAGATAAATTATATAACCCTACCATAAAATTGTTTTATTAAAATGATACATTTTTATGTTATATTTCCCTTTAATTTAAATTAATTATTATAACATGTCATTATCACACCCAAGTGGCTCCCAAATTCCAAAAGTTGGTCCTAAGGATTTTTTTGGTCTTACATGACTCATAAAATAATATTAGGACACAAGTTAGGGTTGTTTTATATTATTATAATATTATTTTTACTCTTATTTACTTAATCTACCCTTTAACCGTGGTAAATAAAAAATAATTACTAAAGTTACTATTAATAATGTCCAAAAATAAAAGGTACCTATTTACATAATTTGGACCTTATAATTCCAAATCTGGAATCCATATTTCCAAATTCAAATATAAATGTTGGATTAATTAATTTAAAATTAATTCCCAATGTCAAAACTAGAAAGCAGGGTTTTAATAAGTAAAAACTATCAAATGATGGACATGTGTTTATGTCCAATTTAAATTTAAAATTACATCCAATGACCAAAATTGTATTAAATGATAAAAACATAATCCAATTACACTTTAAATACAATTAAAAAAATCTAACTATATAAATAAATTAGAAGAAAAGGCAATTTTGAATTAAAATACAGTATTTAACACTATTCATTAAAATATGAATTTCATCAGAAAAATTCCAAAAAATTAAAACAAGGTAAATTTTGTCTTACATATTCCATATAATAAGTTTATTATGTCAAATTTAACTTATAAAATTTTTAAAAACTTTATTTATAAAGGATTTTCCATCAATAGGTGGTAAAACTGTATTTTTTTTGAAAAATACTTCTTTTATCCATAAATTTAATTTGTTCTTATAGAATATCTAGAAAACATATAATATTATTTTAAAAAATTAAACTAAATATATTAAATATATATTTCACTTATAAAATCCATAATGAGTGTTTTTAATATTTTATAGACTCGCATATTTTCATTTAAATTGTTTTTTAGAAAGAAGTTAATACTATTCATACCGGCCATTATAATTAATAGGTTATAATATTAGTTATAAATTATAATCATTTTTTCATGAAATTAATTCTATAAAAATAACATTAAATTGTGTGTAACGCAATCTAAGAATAGTGTTTCATATACTACAAGCTATTACGGTGTTACGTATAGGGAAAGCTAATCTTGGTGTAGCGTACAACATAAGACATAAAAGAAATTAAAAATAATCAATCTCATAAAATATCAGGGTGTTACATTCTACCCACCTTAAAATTAATTTCTCCCTCAAAATTTTTCAATGTTATAAAAGGTTTACTACATGAAATTTACTTTCATAGAAACCCACATCATAAAAAGGAATACTAAAACTTAATTTTAAGAAGAAACATTAGAAACATAATGGTTACCCAAAGTTACTCATACATAGGTTTCCACATAGGATAACATAGGTGGGAAGGGAAAATGTGGATATTGAAGAAAAATATAACCATCATGTTCTGATGTATAGTGATAGAGAACAATGTTTGGAGAATGTTAACAACCAGAAAGCCATAAATATATGATGATTTAAGGGACCATCTGATTCATCAGATAAGAAGGTACTAAGATAAAAAAAATTGGTTTTCAAGATCCTTTACCAAAATTTGAAGAACATTTGAAGAAATAATCACTTTATTTCATTACAACCTCACCGTTGGTCATTCCTTGAACAATTTCCACTTCATCTCTTATTCAAAGAAATGAAGTTGAATTTTTCATTAATGAAGTGTTGGAAGATCATGAGATCCATAAATAAAATAATAGGTCATTCCATTTGTCTCAAAAAATGTTAGCATAGGTTATCACATATAGATAAGACCACATATAGTGAGATAATTCATTAATATAACAAACTTCAACCAGAATATAACTTATACTATCCATAAATGGATAACCTTACAATCCTTCAAAAAACTGAAAATCTAAAACTTTAGAAATAGGTGAAATAAATAAATTTAACATTTATTTTCCATATATTATAAGGAAATTCTTGGTTTTCACATTCCAAACATGTGAATACCTTAATCATGTATTATCTTGAGTTATGGTAACAACCTGAATTATCAGATATCCTTATTGAAAACATTCATGTTTTCTTATTATTAAGTCAAAAAAGTTATAATATTCATCCAAGATATCATAACATACATGTCAATAAATCTTTAACCAATTCCAAGGTAACTAATATAATCCAATTTACTGATTCCCATTCAATATACCTTTATCCAAATATAATTATCTCAACATCATGTTCATATTAAGGGTCATCCTTCCCTAAATCAGGTGTTTTCAAAAAAACATCACCTTATCACCTCAATCACTTTTCATGGTTACCAGTGCCACTTGTCATATACTTTAAAATACACATCAAAAACCAAAGTGGAACACTACATAGATAATTCATTATTCCAGAATACCAAAAAAGTGATTCTACAACATTATTCTGGAATCCCATTACATAAATAATCAATCATTCCACCACTTCATTTTCATACTCAACAACATCTATAGTGAGAACATGTGATTTTAATTTGTATTTGTACTTAAGAGGATGTTGACGTTGATCATCATTTAAAACCCTTGGATTAGGGAATTGGTTATCATAATTCCCCATTTCCTTGCACATGTAGCATTAAAGTGTGGGTGGTGCATTCTCTATAGAATTTTCTATATTCACATCATTAGATACCTTTTTCTCATTAATTTAGCATTAAACTGCCCGATTAAATTCTTTTCCACACTCAAAAAATTTTTTAGTCTCTTTAAGATAGTCTCCACAATGCTTCTTTCCACACTATGATCATAAGGAAACACTCATCTTCTTTACACCATTGTTTTGAGATTTTTCCTTTGAAATCCATCCTTCGTTTCTTGTCAAAACCATGAGATTGATATATAACAAAAACATAAAATTATAACTTGATATAAAAACCCAAAATCTATTCATATAAACTAAATTATCTTATAGATGGCTCCCTTAGAAGGCATGGTTTTAAGCCACTGAAGAATCGATCAACTTTACATACAGGTTAGATGATAAAGAAAGAAGCATACCTTGAAAGACTTGTAAAATTTTCCTTGTATATTCCAACAGATTCAACATCCTTTAGATTAAGATCAAAAACTCCTTTTCCTTTTTCATTCGAAGAATATGAGGAAATTAATTATTGAAAAATAAGTTCTTGAACTCATCCCATTCCAGGGATTCAATTTCATCTTGTTGCCTCATATTCATGATTAGAGTCCACCACTGTTTCACTTCTCCTTCTAAATGATAAAAAACCAAAATTATTTTTTCATGTTCCAAACAATTACGGATGGAAAATATCATTTCAATGGTACTGATACATTTTTCACCAACATGTGGATGCAATGTCCCACTGAAAGAATGTGCACGTTGCCTCCTGAAAGACTCAACAGAATTTTGTTCCCTTATCTGCTTATTTTTAATTCCATAATGATTAATAACTCATGTAAGTATAGTAATAAGATTTTTCATTCCATATCCCATAACATTTGTTTGTTTAGTAGGAAAACCTTTTCATTTCCCATTGCATTGATCATTAACACGGTTCGTTTGGGTTCAACCCATTGTCTAAAACCCAAAATAATAGTGTGAGAGGAAAAATCATACTAGGAAAACAACAT